>JABUQX010071287.1:0-15000 GCA_015478945.1 Trachelipus rathkii | reverse complement strand
ATATATATATATATATAAATGTATATATATATATATATATATATTAAGCCGAAAATTACTAGGAATCTTTGTAAGACAAAAGCATGCATTGTCAATTAGAAGGTATGCAGCTGAGAGGCTAATTTGCAGGCCCTTCATGTAACCACTTTTAATCTTCGGGTGAAGCCCTCCATAATTGATACCGTATCTATTATTTAAAATTCAAATCTATCGCGCCTCTTTCTTCCCAAAGAAAGAGACGCCAAAACAAAGAAACAAAGCCTTGCGGCGAGTGCCAAGAGGGAACACCGCCAAAGCTGGACTCAAGATCAGTCCTTTGACAGCGCTCCCACGATGTGGAGTTGCCAAGTCCGACCTCCCCTTTACAGGTCACGTAGATTAGGATTTCTTGCCAATTTTATTTGTTAGTTTATGTGTGTGTTATCATAATTTCTAACGACATTTTGTGCATAGAATTACCTCATTTACTTAATTGATCAAATCCATATCTGTCAATTGTCCATATCACTATTGTCAAATAAAGCACATACGAGGAAAGTACTCTCAATCAACCCCACCTGATTAATGATTGCAAGATCATTAATCATTTTGATAGCCAAAGTGATTTTGGCCTAGACATCAGTGGGGACCCCCAGGAGTGACAATTAAGGGAGCGCCAACCCCTAAAGTGAACCCCAAAACCCTTAATTTAGAGTCGGATAGTGCCTAAATTGTGAAAATTTCAAAATAATCGAAAAAAAAAAAAATCGGATACTTTTCTCGTTATTTCTGTGCTAAAATAGTGATATGTGATTAAATTAAATAAATTATTTGAGTGAAAATTAATAACGTGAAGAATAAGCTTCTTATCAATCTCATTTTAAAATAAGAAAGCAAAGTCGTTATTATAGCAAATCCGCATAGTAACCGAAAAACCGTTGCTATTTCGGAAAATTGAGAGTTCAAAATCAAGCTCTTGACATTAGGCTTAAAACCGACGCCTAAGCTTGACTCAAAGTCTACAGAAACATGATCCCAAACAAAAAGTTGAGTTTTCGAACCAAAGCGAAGCCAACTCCAAAATTAAATAAAAAGGAGGGAAAATCTCAAACCCCCAAACTCGCGCCACTCCCTCAACTCCTTGCCGAATTCGGGAGAACATCCGGGTTTGCCTGTGAGAGCAACCAACCTCCAAACGAAAACAAACGCATACCAACCCATCCAACTCTTGTTAAGGAGTACTTCGTCTCTGCGATACTTTCATTCGTACATCAAAATATACACAAGATTACACAGTGTACAAACATATGCACCCTCATCCAAAACTAAGGAAAAAAAAACCAAAAGTTGGAAAAGTAAAAAAAAAAAAAAAAAAAAAAAAAAAAAAATAAAGAACATGTGGCGGCAACACCATCTCCTCGCCACCCTCCTGAAAAATTTAGGTCACGCTGTAACAGAAAAACGAAGCGGCCTTTAACCCAACACGAATCTCCAAACCCCCTTTCCCCCCATCTAAGTAGTGGAAAATTACTTAAAGAAAAGATCTATCAATAAATGTAATTAAAAACACTTCAAATTAGAAATCAAAAATAGTAATTAAGAAAATTATTACTACTACCAAAACCACTACTACTACTACTACTAATAATAATAATAATAATAATAATAATGATAATGATAGTAATAATAATAATAATAATAAAAATAAAAATAAAATAAAAATAGTAAAACTAAACAATAGTGGTAAATATGCAGACATTGAAAATTGACAATTAAGTGAAAATTGTGAAATCCTATGTAAGGAAATTGTGATCCAAAAGACACCCGTCATTTCTCTGTGAAGGCAATGCATGCGCCCTCTTGTGTTAAAATTAACAACTAAAATTCGGATAGTAACAAAAATTTAAAAATATTTCAATGTGATTCAAATATCACACTACCGAAAAAGCCAAAATCGGCAAAAAGTTAAAATAAAGGTTTCCAAAAATTTGGTAAGGTGTTTTATCGTATATTTATATTATCTCTTGTTGCATGAAAGTTATACATTTGTTTATATTTAGTAATTATTATAGACGAGTCCCGAAAAGATTTTTTATAACCAAAGATTTCAAACAGCCAATGACTCCGTCCTTTGAGTTGCCATCTAACGCTATCTAGAATAAATATGCAAACTGCCCAAATTATTATTTCGTAAAGATCAAAATAAATAAATAATAAATTTAAAATGAAAGTTACCTAATTTAGTAATAAATTCAATTAAAAATTCATCCAAAAATTGTTACTAAAAATAAAAATGATGAATATCTCAAATAAAATTTTCTTTAAAAGATGACTCTGTACAATTCTGGCGAAGATCGCGCGGCAAACTTTTGAATAGACCGTTCCGTTGCTCCAGCTGACGAGTTGGCAATGGCGGAATGAGTTTAGAAAAAGGTTAAACCGTAAATATCTACGCTGGGATGTATAAAGCAAATAAATAAATTTCAAAAAAAAAAAAAAAAAAAAAAAAAAAAAAAAAAAAAAAAAGGAGAAAATTTATGGAGACAAGGGTATGAGGCAGCTCTGATTCATGATAAAGAGAAGCCGAATTACCTCGTTTCCAAGAATTTCAAAATCTTTTTTTATCTTACAACAACATAGAAAAATCAAATATCATATTTTCCATCAATAATTAGTCATCCAAAAATAACTATTATATTATTGAATAATTACGATCTTATTAAGAATTAAAAAAATTTTTCTTCGATGAGCAGTCTGTTTGAATGAAACTATGTATTCTATTTTATTGCCTTTTCAAAATTTAAAAGTGTGGAGCAAGGGACCATAATGGTACAAAAGACTCCGGACGAATAGAAAACGAAATAAAAATGGGGTACTAATATTTCTAAAAATATATTGCCTTCATGTGGAGGAAAATAAGCATTTTTAATATCATTTCGTAAATCAATTGCATATAAGAAAGATATTCTATATTTTAGAGAAAATTATATATTTTTGTATGTCAAAGATGATTAAAATTTTGTTAAAGAAAACATTTGTCAAAGCAACAGAGCTCTAACGAGACTTGCTATAACTATAAAATTGTTCCTATAAAAGCTAGCGAAGCGCCATTAGCGTAGGGCAGAAATGCAAATCCTGAAATTGTATAGCAAAAGGCTCCTCATAAAATTTATAAATGTATAATTCAGATTATGTCGCATGATAATATTAAGACTCCTTTTCTTTTTCTTTTTTAACACCTTACTCTTGTAGACTAAATCTTTCTTTTAATATTAAAATGATCAGAAAAATTATTAAAAGTATAAACGTCCCTGAAAAAAATTGATGCCCCTGAAATGGCAACACCCTCTCTATTTACAAGGACCATCATCGTTCCTTTAAAAGCAAACCAAAAAACACGCTTTCTCATACGAACACTGTGATTGGTCCTCCCACCAGCCAACTGACCAATCAGAGCAAAGCTTCCAAACGACCTTCGGCTAGAGCAACCAAAATCTCTCTTTGCCTGTCACCCAGTGAGCGCCATCTCTCGGCCAACAACAACAACAACCGTTCTCGCATTCCCAGCCTACAAATAACCTTCAAAATGAAAAAAAAAGGGCAAAATAGAACTGATAATAATACGTAGGAAGAAAAAGGATAGGAATATCATTTTGATGATTGCTTTTCAAAGAAAGACTTGAAAATGTGAATTACTGGATCCTGAATGCATTTGAAAGAAAACAAAAGGTTAATACGAAGTTACCGGACAGGTTCCTTAAGATTTTCAATTAAATAAATGATGGAAACATTAATCTCGCCTTTGAGAGTGTGACACTGAAGAGTAAATGCAAAACGAGAAAAACAAAGACGACCAAAAAGAGTTAGAAAGTTGAAAAAAATACGGATGAACCAAGTATTACTGACGAAGAATTTACATGTGTAATTTATAACCTGTCGTATACGAGCCCATATTTTTATGAAGTTTTCTTTCTCCTTTTTCTAATTAGTGCTTCTGTCTTTCCTTCCTCTTTCCTCACCTAGGTTAATTATTCATCAGAAGGTTGGGTGTGAGAAAGGATGTCGGGGGATACAGAAATCAAGGCGTCACCTTGATTTACTGAGTCCGACAATCCTTTTTTGCAACCGGGATTCACCAAAGTCTAAGCCGAAAATTACTAGGGAATCTTTGTAAGACAAAAGCATGCATTGTCATTAGAAGGTATGCAGCTGTAAGAGGCTAATTTGCAGGCCTCATGTATACCACTTTAATCTCGGGTGAAGCCTCCATAATTGTATACCGTATCTATTATTTAAAATTCAAATCTATCGCGCCTCTTTCTTCCACAAGAAAGAGACGCCAAAACAAAGAACAAAGCTTGGCGGCGAGTGCCCAAGATGGGACACCGCCAAGCTGACTCAAGATCAGTCCTTTGACAGCGCTCCCACGATGTGGAGTTGCCAAGTCCGACCTCCCCTTTACAGGTCACGTAGATTAGGATTTCTTGCCAATTTTATTTGTTAGTTTATGTGTGTGTTATCATAATTTCTAACGACATTTTGTGCATAGAATTACCTCATTTACTTAATTGATCAAATCCATATCTGTCAATTGTCCATATCACTATTGTCAAATAAAGCACATACGAGGAAAGTACTCTCAATCAACCCCACCTGATTAATGATTGCAAGATCATTAATCATTTTGATAGCCAAAGTGATTTTGGCCCTATATATATATATATATAATATAATATATATATATAATAATAGTATATATAGATATATATATATTATATACTATATATATATATATATATATTAAATATTATATATATATATATATATATAGGAAAGTGCTATTTTTTTTATATACTAGAATAACTAGATAATTAGGACATAATATATTGTTCAATTTTCAGTGGAAAAACATTGCTTGTAAAAATGCTTAATAAGAAATAATAGACTTCCAAATTTCATATAAATTTATAACATTTGTCTATGGACGTTATTATCAATTCCAGCGAGAACCGACCCATTATCTGCGATTATCATGAAACTTATATGAAATGTTTGAAATGATCTGTAATGAAAGAAAAGCGTGAAAAAGTTGAAAAAGGAGCTTGAAAAAAGTTAAATAGTCTCCTAATTTCATATTTATAGCGTATTAATCGGCAGATGTTTTTTTTTTATTTTATTTTATATTTATTTTTATATAATTTTTTATGATTATATAAACTTGTGATGCAGTAACAATATCTTATTATTTTTCCAGAGCTCACGGGTCTCTACGTAGGCAAATTTTCGTGTGCTATGCACTCATTTACCACTAAAATTTATTTCAATTCATTTACCACTAGAAAATTAATTTAAATGTTATTTCCTAACGACCTAATAAAGAAAAATGGAAAAATAAGTCATTCGTGCAACGCAACAGATCATATATATATATATATATAATATAATATGTATATATATAAATATATATATATATATATATATATATATATAATATATATATATAATATATATATATATATATATATATATATATATATAATATATATATATATATATATATATTAAAAGGTTTGTATTGTGAAAATTTCTCGTTAGTCACAGGCGACCTGTGTGAGCTCGACAATCGTTTTGAGGGTGTATTTTGTCTGGCGTTGGTTAATGATCGTAATTTGAGCTTAATTTTATTTTAATATGCGAACGAGAGAGTCCTTTCAATAAAAAGTTAATTGAAAATCCTGTGAATAAAATACTCCACGAATGTCCTTCTATTCGGTATGAAAACCAAATATGTCATCAGTTCGTGGATGTCAAACGTATTATCACTGTGTACCCTCTCACTCCTCCTCTGTTTTTATTTTTTTTTCCTATTTTGTAGGATATATATATATATATTATATATATATATATATATATATATATATATATATAATATATATATATATATAATATAATATATATACTATATAGTATAATACAAATTTTATTCTTTTTGCTCTTCTTAGCAGCAAACTGCATTGATCACTTTTCATTATCAAATCAGAAAGTCATAATGAATTCTTCATTTATATATACTTATATATTATATATTATATATATATATATATATATATATATAATATATAATTATAATATATAATAATATATATATATTTATATATAATTATATATATAATATATATTAATATAATATAATATATATATAATGCATCGGAGAGTGATTTAGCTGGAGAGTAGAGAGTGAATTTTCATTATCGTTTTTACCTCCCCATCACATAAATAGTACCATGTATAAAACCTTATCAATTAAATCGACCAAAAGCCTACCTTTCATATAGCTTCAGGGAAGATCTTAAAATGTGATATAAATAATTAAGAAATCAAATCAAAATTGTCCCAAGGCAGATGCATGTCACACGGAACATTTGCCTGCTCTGGATTAAATTTTTCTTTTTCTTTGTTGCAGTTCAAAGATTTTCGTAAAAGTTTCCTAAATTTAGGTTGGGATCGATTATATATATATATATATCCATATATATATATATATATATATATATATATATATATATATATATATATATAATAATATATTATATATATATCAATATATTATATATATATATATATATATATATATATATATATGTATGTATGTATGTATGTATATATATATATATATGTATATATATTAATACATATATAATATATATAATACATAAAAGATTTTATATATATAATATAAAATATTATATATATATATATATACATATAATATATAATATATAATATATATTATATATATATATATATTATATATATATATATATATATTATATTATATAATAAATTATATATATAATTATATATATATTATATATATTATACATCGGGAACTTTATTTTTTTTTAGAAATTCTGAATTTAAAAATATATTTTAAAAGATTAGTTATCACTCAAATTAAATTACATTAAGTAAATAATTAATTGTCTTACTAATATATTATGCCATCTCTAGAATGTAATTATTTCTAAATTAAAGAGGTACTACTAGTAAAGCACTGAATGTCTTTTGTGCACTCCTGGCAGGTATTTTCCGGTGAAGTAAAGAAACTCTAAACTTCAAAATATTATAGTAGACCGCAAAACTATTATTTGGTCTTCTTGAAAAGAAAAATGAAGCCTTTTTTTTTTTTTTAAGAATATATATATATATATATATATATAAATATATATTATATATATAGTATATATATATATATTAAATATACTATATTATATATATATATATATATATATATATTATAAAATTATATAATATATATATATATATATATATATTATATAAGTATAGCAGGGTAAGAACAAAATAACTCAACTACAGGATGTTATCTTTCTTCGACACATGCTGATCAACTTTTGTTCCACTTAACATAATTGTAATAATTTATTTCATTTTATTTATTTTTCACGTTATAATTAATTTTAATTACTAGCAATGTCTAATATCCTAAAAAAAATAGAGCTACATATATAAATTTCCATTCATTGAACTTTAATTTGTGTTTTACATGATTTGTTTTTCTTAATAAAATCCATTGTGCTGAATGTATACTGTATAGATAACTGCTGCGTACTTATTATATATACAGTATATATATATATATATATAATATATATATATAATATATATATATATATATATATATTATATATATCTGATATACACTATTATATATACATATATATATATATATATATATATATATATATATATATATTATCAAATATTGGTCTATTAAAAGCTTAGTTTTTAGAATATTACTATTACAATCATATTTTAATAAATTACAAAATATATAAAGGAAATATGTAAAATATTTTTAATTGCTTTGTATGATACAAAATATAGTTTATATTTGCTACCAAGTCGTTTTTCTACTTCTGTATTGTATTTTTTAAAATTAACTTAATTAAAACATAGTATCATAGCTTTATGAAAGAGATATATTGGCTTCCGAAAGATTTTTTAAATAATCACTCGAGTAATAAGTCAGTTTTATAGTAAGTGGTATCAAATATTCATGATATGTATTTTATAACTAAAAATAATAATTATTATTTTGAATTATTTTTATTGTTATTATTATTATTATTATTATTATTATTATTATTATTATTATTATTATTATTATTATTATTATTATTATTATTATTATTAATATTATTATTATTATTATTATTATTTGAAACAAAAATATAATTTTTATATTTTTGTATGAATCAGTTCTAATAGGTTCATATCTCATTAAATGTCTCGCTATTTCTTCCAACAAGACAATAATATAATTATTGTATGATAAACTCAAATAACAATCAGTTGAAACTAGATCTCTTGTTGGAGCCGGACTGCCGGAGACCTTTTAAAGGCCGGAACAGGAGTCGGAGAACCGGTGCATAACACACCCACATTATTAAGCAGGTAGCAGCTGAGCCGGTGGTGTTTGCTGCATGTGGAGTAGTGAAAAACTTTACGTCCGAATCAGCATCTCTACGAAGCAGGTAGTAGCAGAGTTGGTGGCGTTTGCTGCCTGTGGAGTAATATAATATAATTATATATAATTATATATATATATATATATATATATAATATATATATATATATATATATATATATATATATATATATATATATAATATATATATATATATAATATATACTATTTATATTTATATATAATATATATATATATATATATATATATATATATAATATATATAATATAATAGATATATATATATATATATTATATTATAATATATATATATATATATATAATATATATAATATAATATATATTAATATATATATCATATATATATATATTATTTATATTATAATATATATAATATATATATATATATATATATAATATATATATATATATATATATATATATATATATATATATATATAAATATATATAATATAATAATATATATAATCATAATAATATATATATATGGCTAGGTATGCATATTTGTAGTGTGCATGTTCAAATATGTGCTCTTGAAAATTGCATGTACGTAATTCTTATGTAGGCGTTTTGTGCTTGTCGTTTGGAAACTTCTTGCCATTCTAATGTTATTCAGTGATCTTTATGTGGAAATTATTCCCGTAATAATCTTTAGCGTACGCTTGCGATTTTTGGTCCAGATTAAAAACGGTTTTAGTGCCACTAAACTTTTGCAAGCTTCGAATATCAGGATTTAGCCTTATAATGACAAACGACATGCAGGTATTATTATGTATTATATTATTATTATTATTATTATTATTATTATATTATTATTATTATTATTATTATTATTATTATTATTTATTATTATATTTTATTATATATTGTATATTATTATTAATTATTATTTTTATTGGCTCAAAGTAAGTGCGCGGAGCCGGAGCTGAATTTTAGGTGTACGGATCGAAGTCGAAATTTTTTGTGGAGTGGAACCAGAGCCAGGACAAATGATGCTGCTCCGGCTCCAGCAATTTCTACTTGTTTATTGTAAATTACACAGCCCAATACAAAATTTGCTGACATATAAAAGATTATTATTTATGTATTTTGTTGCCTGAAATCCAAAAAATCATATTGGTTTTTGTTTATCACGTTCAGTTTTGTCCCTTTATTCATATGAAAATATTTAAAAAAAAAGTTAAAATTATGAATTGAATTGCCAATTTTTTTTTTTTTTTTGTTGACATTTCGAATGAAAAATCGCAATATCTATTTATTATTTGTCTTATCAGTATGAAATTTTCAGAGCATATATAGTTGAGCGAGGTACATATTTAGTAGTAAAAATAATAGCACTTAAGCAGCTGAAGATACACCTTCAACCCCCAAAATTCAGTCAATAGTCAAAAACTTGTTCTGTCCATGTCAAGTGAAACATTTAGGAAATAATTGATTGTAATGGTTGTTATAGATTGTGTCTCGTATTTTTTTCCCAAGAGGGGGATTTAAGGCCCGTATTTATGAATCAACTTTGAAAAACGTCTTGACTTTCCGTAAAGGTAGCCTCAGATAAGCATTCCTCCAATGCATAAGAATCTTTAAAAAAAATTTGCTATTTATAAACCACCCTTTCCCTTATTCGGGATTTACTTTTCGAAGACAGTTTTCAAGGAAAAACGTCATCATATTTCATGACGTCGGAGACCAATAACCAATGAACACAAAGTAAATCAAACGAACAAAATAAAAGTATATTATATATTAATTTTGTATGTAAATTTATATATAAATTTACATAGAAATATTAAAAAAAAAAAAAAAATTAATGAAATAATCTAAACGCGTTTAAAAATACTATGAGAATTAAAAATATGTTGCTTCACATTTATTAGTTCCAGTTGCTTTGATCGGCATAGCCGTAGGCTGAACGTAGCCTAGCTACGAAATTATGATAAAATATAAAAATATCATCTGCTGCTTACACTAAAGTTAGGACCCTGTCGCAAGTTGCACGCTGCCTATTTCTCTGTTGTGAGCCTATTTATGTGGTTTTTGAGTATTTTCTTACACGAAAGTATATATTTGACAAAATCATTTACATAATAAATGCCTACAAATGAAATAAATTAAATAATAATAGCGACAAATTGTACAATAAAAAAAACAAGATGGCTGCCGCTCGGAAAACAAAATCTTAAGGAGAGTTCAAGGTTGGTTCAGAGCTACCTTGACTAAGGAAGAGATTTCGCCAAGTATTTTGCGACGTCAAGGATTCCTTACATAAAAAATTTCTCAAGGATCGTTCATAAATTTGAATTTACGTTAAGGGAGGATTCTGAAGGAACACTTGACGAAAGGAAGAGAAAAGGCCGGTATATAAATACGGCCCTAAAAGACTGGAGAAATGACTTTGAAACATGCCGTTTTTAGATACGAAGAAAATTGGTAAAATGGTTCTAGAAGAAGTGTATGTATAACTAAAAAGTAAGATTAGAAAAAGCTTAAAGGCTTGCTTTGTGCATTTAAAAATGGATGTTTGTACAAGAGCTAAGGTAAATTATTTTTTTATTCATATTAAATATGTAACAAAGATAAAAACGGTGTTGCTAAAACATCAGTAAAAGATACCTGATCGCAACATTTCAGTGAATATATCCAACTTGTGATAATGTTTTCAAAGAATTCGATCAATAAATGGCAAGTAATTAACATATTTACGGATAACACATCAAATATGATCAGTACATTTGAAAAATTAATTAAGTTGAATGAGCAAGAACCTAATAAACTGGTCAATGTGATTCATATTTTATTGAATGTTAAAAGGAAGAACTACTAGTTGATTTTCCGAGCGAACATGACAAAAGCATGAAAAGATTTTTACAATGGCGTTAATATTGATTGCACGCTCTTAAAAAGTGAATAGTTTACACTTTACAAATACTCTTGCAGCAAATCTCATAAACAAGACGATATAAATAGCAAAAGTAGCAGGTTCCCCAAAATTAATAGAAGTTTTAAAGCGTCAAGCTGGAAAAGTGAGGTACACCTGAAGTTTCTCTCCCCAACAATCAATGGGAGTAAATTGAAACCCTCGGAGGATTATTAAAGTATCCTCACCTTGCAACAAAGAAAATTCAAGCACAGGACTTGATTCCTGAAAATTTTTATACACATTGGAAGTATCTAATTAATAATGTATTAGAAAATAAAGGAGAAAAATTGGCAAACAACATAAAAATTCCGTTAAAGAAGAGAGATAAATGTAAGAATGCCAACTAAAAACAAATTATTTTTTCTGCCATCTATGTCGATCATATTTCAGAATCTTCCTCAGAACTGAAGATTTGATATTAAAAGCTGGAAATGCTCTTTCTGAACTAGAACTTAAAATGAATAACAATATCGAACAGGAATCTGAGTTGGAGTCAGATAGTTCATCAGTTTCAGGAATTCTTTCTTGTGGTATCATGTCAGTTGAAGACGAAGAAACCAATGTTGATAGGCAAAGGGATTTATTGAAGCAGGCAGAAAAGCAATTGGAAAATGACAATCATTCAATAAAAGACATTCAACCCAAAAATCCTCTGGAAAAGTGCAAACAATTATTATTGTTTATGTTACGAAAATAGAGCTGAAATCAATGTTAACAGTTAAGGAGGCAATCCCTTATTATTTTAAAATTTTGCAAGATGGGGATTACTGTACATAGCTTTGCCTCGCACCTAAGTAGGTATTGAGCGTTTATTTTCGGATTTAAGTATAATAAAATCGAATATAAGGGCATCGTTGAAGGAGAATTTCTTTTAGGCAGTTGCATTTTTAAGCAACAACAGCTTTGAATGAAATTATATTACATTTCATATAGTTCAAAGAGGAATTATTTTAAAAGTTAGGAAGAAAGTTAATTAATTTTTTTTTTTTTAATTTTCAAAATAATATTTTTAAATTCTTATTGTAAGTCAAATAAAGATGTCACTAACAGGCAATCTTTTTTATAATACCATAATTTTTTTTAAGCCGAACAATTTTTAAAATATTTTTGGCAGTTCTAAATCCACTTTATGTTAAGTGGAGTCAGGGCCGGTGTCTGAACCGGCAGAAAATTTACCGGCTTGACAGTACCGGCTCAAAAGACGAAAACACCCCCTAAGAAGCTCATTTCATATCAATGTATTTTTATATTAAATTGTTAATTTAATGATGAGTGTAATATCTAATTTTTTTTGACAGAATAAACGATTTTAAATTAATTGTATATTATATATATATATATATATATATATATATATATATATATATACTATACCTGCTCTGCTGCCTTATATAGCCTTGCCTTATATTTGCCCTTGCTCTTATATATATATAATCAGTTGTTGCCACCACAACTCACGGGCAGAGCCTATTAAGGAGAGAGTGTTGAACACCTCAGAAGTAAACAACTAGCAAATTGCGCAGATGATCACAGACGCAGGCTTTAAGAGTGAGGGGGATTAAAATGAGTATGAAACACAGAAGATGGAGAATTCACAAGCCCAGACGTGTCAGGAAGACGATCTTTCCCGGCGGCGACTGGTGTGGAGTTACTATATCAACACAAAACCATGTGCCGACACAGCACCTTTACACCCTTCGAAGGCGTCGTAAGGTGGTGGTACGCGGTGGCAAGTTCGAGCGCACGCGTTTGCGGCTATAAAAAGATAAAAGAAGCACCAACATTGCGCCACAAAGATAGAGTGTGAACTAGAAAGTACCAGGACAGTTTATAAGTCTTAGCTTTTACTCGACCCTGTCAAAAAGCCGGGTGAAACCAGAGCCTCCGAGTATGAGACGCACTCCATATAAGAGTGTTACCTGGCCTGTAACTGGGTAACGAGAAGTAAAGTGTAAATTAAACGCAGGGGGCTCCAGCTTCTTTGAGCCATCACGAGGAACATTATGCATTTATGTTAATAGGATATTTATATTGTCAACAGGAGGAACGAGAGAGCTATCACGTCGAAAGAGATAGGAAAAGTTAGAAGGTGTCTTAGAGAGAGGGAGATTTGTAAGAGGAAGTTGGGTTTTTAAAGTGTTAAATTTGACAAGTTGGGGCGACTCGATTCTATCGAATGGCGAAATAGAATCGGAAAATTGGAAGCGAGAGGTAATTCACAAGTAAAGAGCATAACTGAAATGAGTTGAAGAATGAGGGGTCGAGTCATCGGCATATGAGTGAATAAGAGTTAGATATGCAGGTGAAGATCATTAATGAAAAGCGTTAATAAAGTAGGAGATAAGAGAACACTATTGACAGAAAAAGAAGTCGCCCCATCAACAACAGACGATATATAGCGATTTGAAAGAAAGCTAGACATAGACATAATAAACAAAGAGAAGGAGGATACCCAAAGGAGGGGAGTTTGGAGAACAGTGACGCATGTCATACCCGGTCAAATGCTTTAGATATTTCAAGCGCCACCACACCAAAATCTCCCAGTTCTAAGGGCGAAATCATTCAGGTTAGATGGGAAGTATCGCCAGTAGCGGGCTTCCACAGAGCGCCAGTCGTACTGTCGATCGGAAAGAAGGGAATGATTGCAGATGGTCTAAGTGAGAGTTGAGGGTTTCAAAAAACTTAGATATAATACAAGTGAGAGCTATAAGGCAATAGTTAGAAGGATCAGAGCGGCTTCCTTTTTTCGGAATAGGTTGGACATATTCGTGCTTCCAACACTGAAAGAAAGTGCTAGTATTGAGCATAAAGAATATAGTTGATAGAGGGGCGGGATCAGCACGAAAGCACACTTCCTCAAACCCGAACCAATACCTAACCAGCAGGAGCCGCCGCCTTCTAGTTCATTTATTTCAGTAAGCCATGCATCCGATCAATTGTAATCACAGGCAAAGGCATAGGATACCTGAGAGGAGAAGGAGGAGGAAGAGTTGAAGTATTAGCAACAGAACCATCAGAGCTAAGAGGAGGAAAGGATGATTTACAGAAGTTGTTAGTTTTTGGCAAGAGGCCAGAAAGAATTTGTCAGTGGAGAACCAAGGAGGTTAGCGCACTTTCGTTTAATGAAAATCCGCTTTGCTCGTCGAAGAGTATCCTTGCAACCATTTCTAGCTGAATGAAAATTAGCGATAGTGATAAGAGAACGAGAATTTTTCCACACCCGATACGCACTGTCTCTAGCCTGATTGTCCAGAGAACAAGCACGATCGAACCATGGATTTTGAGGAGAAAAAGATTTAGTCGAAGAAGGAATGAATCTGCTCATCCCACCAACAATCACAGCTCCCACTTTATCGGCAGAAGCTGAAGAGTCTTCAGAGTCAAATGCAGTCACTCCAATTATAGTTAGCGTAGAAGCGACGGAATGCCCCCCCAATCGGCCCGATCAAAGTGCCAGAAAAAGCGCATAGGGCAGGATGGAGCTGTTGGAGAGAAAGTATTAAAATTAAGAGATATAAGGTTGTGGTCAGATTTACCGATATATATATATATATATATATATATATATATACCT
>JABUQX010071286.1:67500-77680 GCA_015478945.1 Trachelipus rathkii | reverse complement strand
CCACAGAGAGAGATCTCGGTCTCCGTCCTCGTTCTTACTTTTTTAGCAACTAATAATAATTATTTGTTGTGTGATTTTTTATTATGTAGATATTTTTGTCCCTTGGTTTTTGTAGTTTGAGAATTAGAGCATTATAACATTGTTTGGGCACCCTTTGAATTTAATTTATTGCCACGCGATCTTTATTCAGATGAATTTATTTGGGTGTTTCTTTACCTACGCAGTAGGAATCTTTTGATAACCCATTATACTATAAAATTTGTGTTAGTAATAACTTATACTACATGACCTGCGGATCGGGCAGCCGGTAGCTCACAAGAGTTTTGGGTAGAACAGACAAAAAAATTGATTCGCACGCATAATCTACTAAATATATCATATATTATATATATATATATACTACTATATAAATATATATATATACTATATATATATATATATATATATATATAATTATATAATATATATTATATATATATATATATATACTATATATCATATATATATATAATATCATTGGTTAAATTGATGGCGCAATGGGGGTTGAGTGGCAGGGTCCGCCTACCTCTTATATGCGGATCGATTTGGTTTTTGTGTGGTGAATCTGAAGAGAGTTTGAGGATTGGAAGAGAGATTTCGGCAGGCGTGTGTAAAAGAAGGGGTTTGATAGTAAACGTAGATAAGAGTAAGGTTATGGTTGGTGATGAGGACAGTTCTCGTGCTGAAGTTGTTAGAATGGTGGCAGAAGCTGGAAACAAGTGCTCTCGAGATTAAATATTTAGGATATATGTTGGATCGAAAAGGGACATGGATAATGCCAGAGTGTAGTAAGGGAAGATTGTGGAATGGCCGGGAAGTCTGGTGCAAGTTAAATCGTACTGGTGGATTATCAAAGGGACTAAGTCTTGAGCTGCGCTAGGGTCTTTAAAATGCAGGGCAGTTGTTATGGTTAATGTATAGTAATAAGAACTTGGTCTGGAATAAGAGGTATAGATCTAAAGTTCAAATGGTTCAGATGACAATCTTAGTGGCGTGTTAGGTGTAAAAAGAATTGATAAATATGAGCGAATGAAGCGTATACGAGAGTTATGTGGCTGTGAAGAAAGGGGTACAATGAGAGAATAAATGAAAGTAACGTTGAGACTGTTTGGTCATGTGGAAAGGATGAATGACACTCGGTTGGTTAAGCGGAATGTATAGTGGTGAGCTGTGTTGGGACCAGACGGCTGGGAAGACCGAAGAAAAAAGTGGGTTGATGCAGTGAAGTGGATCGAGGAGAAGAAATGTGAGTTTGGCAGAGGCGATGAGAAAAAAGGTGCATAATAAGGAGTGAACTGGCGGGGTTTTGTGAGGGAAGTATGTGCTTGCTGTCCCCCTGGGCCAGGGGATGAACCCTTCACTTGACGATATGCCATAGTTGAGGGTCGTCGCGGTCCCGTGAAGCTCTAGGCGTGGATTTTTCTGACCGCGACGAGTTCTCACCTAATAGGTTATATAAGGCGGGCTGTAAGGCTGCGGCTTTCTTTCGACTTGTCATATTCTTTTACTGCTTCTCTTTTCGATGCATGTCACGCACATTACCCCCAGTCTTGGGACAACAGGAAGATGATTATATACTATTATATATATATATATACTATATATATATTATATATATATATAATATATTTATATATATATATATATATATATATATATAATATATATATATATATATATATATAATATATAAATCAGTGAGGGGTTTAGGAATGGGATTTATCGATCATTATGTTGTTCTGTGTAAAATTAAGTTAGTGGGGGCTTGGATGAAAGCGACAGGTGATACGGAAGAAAGTGGGTAAAATTATAATCAGAGTGAGAAGTTAACGAACAAGATAATTAAGGTTAAGTATGTAAGCGCGCTCGCAGTAAATCAGTTGAATGTGGAACAAGTTCGAAACTGGACAAATTTGGGAAGGCAATGAGGAGCAATTTTAGCAGTCGGGCCAAAAAAAAAAAAAAACAGACAGTATGCGCGGATGTGCTATAAGTAGGAAGTTAAGAATGTAACAAGTCGAGTGGTGGAATGAAGAGCGTGAAGCAGCGGTTCACAAAGTAAAAAAGAAGGCGTGGTTGAAATGTAATAAGCAAATGATGAGTTTCAAAGAAAGATGCTTGAATTATATAAGAGAGGAAAAAAGAAATACTAAAAGGTGCATACGTAGGAGAAAAGAAGAGTTAAATGAACAGTTTGGAAGGAGATGAATGGGGACTTACTGGGAAATGGGGAAGCTTCTCTGGGAAGGAAGCGGCGAAGGTTAGAACGAGAATAAGGGGACCTGCTAGAATAATGAATAGATATTGTGTTTTTGTAACTGATGAAATGGACGTGAGGGGAGTGTGGAAAGAACACTTTCAAAATCTGTAAATTATTGGCAGTAATGAAGAGGTGATCATGGAATCGTGTGTGGGTTTGAAATGGTGCCAGAACGGAATATGGTATTCTTGGGGATGAGGCTATTAAGCAAGGAGGAGTAATAGTAGAGTGAGAAAGTGAGAATGGTAAAATCTGCAGGTATAGATGAAAATACTGGTGAAATGATCAGAACGGCAGGCGAGATGGTGATTGATTGGATTTGGAGTTTGTGTAATAAAGCGTTATGGAGGGTATAGTCCAGAGGATTGGATGAGAGCAGTAATAGTACTTATATAAGGGAAGGGAGATAAGAGAACACGTTAGAAATTAAGGGGAATAGTTTAGCTGAGTATTGTGGGGAGATATTTGCTGGTGTTCTTGGTTCGAAAGAGTGCGTCGAGTGACTGAAGGACTGTTGGTGAAGAACAAGGTGCTTTAGGAGTGGTAGCGGATGTGTGGATCACATCTTACATTGCAAATAATGATAATGATAACAATGAGGGAGAAGAAGAATTAAATTGTATGCTAGGTTTTATGGATTTGCAACAGGCGTATGATAGGGTTAATAGCAGGCCTGCGGAGTCGGAGTCGGAGTCGGTGGAGTCGTGCATTTTCCCGGAAGTCGAGTCGGAGTCGAAAATTTTTGTTTCAGTGGAGTCGGAGTCGAAAATTAAAAACTGTTTGTAAGGGGAGTCGGAGTGAAAATTCCTGCTGTCAAGGGGAGTCGGAGTGCGAAAATTTAATAGAAATTTATTAATTACTATTATTATTATTATTATTATTATTATTATTATTATTATTATTATTATTATTATTATTATTATTATTATTATTATTATTATTATTATTATTATTATTATTATTATTATAATTATTATTATTATTATTTATTATTATTATTATTATTTTAATTATTAATTAGAAACTGAAAGCATTTAAACTGTTAATTTTAATAATGGCTGTTTTATAATAAAAATGAAATAATTTGCATTATAATTGGTTATAACATTTATTTCCGAAACTGAACATATTTTGTTTGTCATGTGTTGCACTGCGCCTGCATCTTTATGTCTTTACTATAGATGTGGCGGATGGTAATTTTTGACTATCCGCGGATAGTCAAGATCCTCTGGAGACCTCTGGGTGAACGAGTTTTGAAGCCTAATGAAAGAAGTTGCTAGTTCTACTGAAAGGGCGAAAATTCTACCTGAGAGTATTAACCAGAGGACTGGCATCGGAAACAATTGCGAAAAGAAATGGTTTTCTAAAATGCTCTAGGGTTAAGAGTTTCGGGCCAAAAGAAGATGTTGGACCAACTAATATATGTATATATATATATATATATATATATATATATATATATATATACTATATATATATATATATTATATATATATATATATATATATATATATATATATATATATATATATTATATATATATATATATATATATATATATATAATATATATATATATATATATATATTATATAATATATATATATATATATATATATATATATATATATATATATTATATATATATATATAATATATATATATATATATATACTATATATACTATATATATACCATATATACACTATTCACACTTTCTGGAAAGTCGGGAAAGTCAGGGAAAAAAAAATTGGTCAGGGGAAAGTCAGGGAAACGCTTTTAAATATGCTGAAAGTCAGGGAATTCCAAAAAAGTCATGAAAAGTCAGGGAAATTTTAATATATTCCAAAACATATGAAGAATGATCCATGGACCATGTTACATATTTTTGATATATCTTTTTTTTTCCTTACGTATAATTGTGGAATGAGAGATGTATTTGATAAGATGCATGAAAGGATGGGCGAGCTGACATTCCATAAATCTATTCTATGCCTGTTTCTTTCTAATTTTTGTTTTCACTATTACCTACTATTTTTTCCCTATTTCTGTTCGTAGAAGCTGTTTCCAAGTTCATCCTTCCGATTGAAAGTGATTGTATAGGGATGTGTTTTAGACTGTATGATTCTAATGACTTAATCTGTTTATATCTTTTTCTTTTTCTTTGGAATTATACTTTTTTGAGGTGTTTTTTTTTTTTGAGTTTGACGCAAGGATTTTTTGATTTTTGTGCAGTTGAAGGTATTTATTATTTTTTTATAATGGACTTCAAGGCAAAAAAAAGCTTACTTTAACCGCCAGTGTTGGACGTCAAACTGAACTTTGGTTCATTTCTGTTCACAGATTTACAATGTCTCGTACTTAATATTATGGAAAGATTTCTTAAGTCCAGTAAATGCCTGCTACAACCAACAATTAAGCTTTTTGCATTAGATTTACATGACAAACTTGAATGCCAGACTGTGCAAATCCACAATGAAAGAAAAAGATATTAGAAAGACTATCTCTGAAGTAAAAGCGCGCTGTCCAATGGCCTCTCATCATTGATCCTAGTATAGTTTTTTTCATCAGCCATGAAAAGGGAAACAAAGATTGGGATTTATTGCTAGAGGCATTGTACACCAATAACTGAATCACAGATCTGTTGCTGAGGAAAGAAAAAGCTATACTCTATACTTGCAGTGAAGGCTCATTCTAACACCCTTTGAAATAAAATTCAAAATTATTTTGTGGTTGGTGATCTGTCTTCTAAGCAGACTTTGATGAGTTTTTTTTCTCTATAGCACCTGAAGAATCATGTATGCGGAATTGGTGGCAATTATTAAATTCAGGACTGATATTTTTTCGCATGGAAAATGCGCAGTGGAGGAGGTTTTTCTATAAACTTAAGCATTTTAGTGGAGAATCTGTAAGAACATAGTCTGATTTCTCAAAGAACAGTGCACAATTCTATAAGATCTCATGAAAGTATTCATAAAGTTCCTATCACTCAAAAAATGTTGACAAATGTTAGAGCTGCCCATAGAAGATATGAAGAACATCTCAAAGGAAAAAACAGAAAGAAAAAGAAGCAAATAAGATGTTGTCTCATGTTTAAAATCCATACTGATCCATTACTTTGGCCACAAGAGAAAGATGTTAAACTGAAAGCTTTGACAGAAGAAGACTATAATCAAAAATTCAAATGCTTGGGAAGAAAAAGTTAATCTAAATCTCCCCATTTAGACTTTGTGAATTACAAGTAGGGACGCTATTCCACTAGGCTATAATTGTAAGCCTTTTATTATTTTCTTTTTGTATAAATAAAACTGTTTTCTTTTGAAAAAAATAAAAAGGAGTGCTTTGGACGGCTATGGGTAAGGTATTATTTTTATTACTAAAAAAAAAAAAATATTTTTTAAATCATCCATGATGATGAACAATTCCTAAAGTAAGTTTCAATAATTTAATGTATGAACTGCAGTAACATAGGCTGCAATATATAATTAAATCAGATATCTTTATAACACCAAAAATAACGAACGACCTGGTCAAGGGAAAATTTTGGCAGATTTGTCAGGGAAAGATCAGGGATAATCCAAATTCAAAACTTTTAGTGTGAACCTGATATATATATAATAATATATAATATAACATCACACAATATATAATATATATATCACTATATATATATATATAATATATATATATATATATATATATAATATTATATATATATATATATATTATTATTATATATATATATATATATGTTGGTAGGTCATGAGACTATGTAGGTATTCACGTATATATATATATATATATATATATATATATATATAATATATATATATAATATATATATATATATATATATATATATATATATATATATATATATAATATATATATATTATATTATATATAATATATAATATATATATATATATATTATATATATATATATATATATATATATATATATTATATATATATATATATCATATATCTATATATATATATATATATATATATATATATATATATATATATATATATTATATTATATATAATTTTCTTTTTATATCTGTTTTATATTATAAATATATATATTCTACACTATCTACCTATACTATCACGCGGACTGCTGCCGAATATTCTAAGTATTACGCTATTCTGGCCAATACGAAAATTTCGGTATTCGCTTTTTGCCGAACTATTCGGGCCGAATATTGAGCTTAATAAACAATAAATTACGTCTAACATAAGGGAAAGTTACTTTCAATTTAAATTGAAATTTTAGAAACTTATGTTCCAAAAAAATAAAAAATACGCCAAATTTTGTAGCCAATATGGCGAAAATCTTTGTCATTTGTCAGATCCTATAAGGGCCTTTGACATTTTTCGATATTCTAATTTAAAAAATAGAATTCATTTAGTGATACGGGATAATGGACCAAACATGGTAGCTGGTATAAGGGAGAGTGGCTTGCTATCAATTTCATGTTTTATTCACATGTTGCAACTATGCATTCACGATTCAATATTATGTCAGAAGTTTGTTAAAGATATTTTATTTACTTGCAGAAGCATATCCTCTCATTTTCACCATTCAGCAACGGCAGCTGCAAAGCTTAAAACTTTACAGATGCAGCTGAATGTCAAACAGCATAAATTAATTCAAGACGTTTCTACACGCTGGAACAGAACTTATGATATGCTTAAAATATTGTTTGAACAAAAAGTTCCCCTATCCATATACGCTGCTGAATGCAATCAGAAAATGTGTTTTTTTTTGGGGGGGAAAATGATTTTTCAGTGGCAAACCTTATTCCGTTTACTTGGCGCATTTGACTATAAATTATATTTACAAGGCATTAAACGTGAAAGTAAACAGTCGCCCAAGTGTCCTTCCATTTTTAAGGCAATAAATCTATTTTTAAATAAGGCAATTAAAAGCAAAAGCTTCAGTGGAATAATTACACTCGTTGAAGAGCTTAAGAAATCAGTAGAAAAAAGACTTTCTAAGTTTCTATGTGATAAATCTTTGTGTGTAGCTACTTTCTTAGATCTGCGATTCAAGCTAATTTTTCAACATGAATCAGATGAATCAGTAAAAAATATGGTCGTTGAGGCATGGAAAGAAATGCATGAAAATT
Organism: Trachelipus rathkii; assembly: GCA_015478945.1. NCBI lineage: Eukaryota > Metazoa > Arthropoda > Malacostraca > Isopoda > Trachelipodidae > Trachelipus > Trachelipus rathkii. Next base: position 70,244 of record JABUQX010071286.1, on the reverse strand, counting down.
TAGCTCCCGACTCTCATCTGCTGACGATAATTTACGTAGTGGGGAAAGTGAAGCTGAAGGTTCCATTTTCACTTCTTTAATGGATTGTTTTAAAGAAATTGTGGCATCAAAATCGTCATACAGAAAAGAATGTGAGAGTGAAAAAAGAAAGTCCCATTCTTCTGACGATGTGATTATTGTACATAAAAGTAAAAGGCTACATACGGAATTACATCAAGAAATAAACAAATATATAAGTTTACCTACTTTGACCAGTGAAGACAATGATATTTCCCTTCAATTGGTGGAAAAACACTGGAAATAGTTTTATGAATTTTGAAAAAATAGCAAAAATACCTTTCAGCTCCACAGTCATCAGTCGAAAGTGAAAGATTTAGAACAGGAGGAAATTTTTATGAAGCCACAAGAATAGGTTATCCCCTGAAAATGGAGAACTTCTAATGTTCTGTATTTTAACCCTAGAGCTTATTCAAATGAAGTTGTAGTTTAATATCTTTTAACTACGAAACTTTTCAATTTCATTTAATTATTTTTAATATGTGAATGTTTGCTATAGGTTAGAAATAGTTATTTACTTTTTGTTTTAATTATTTGTATATAACTGGTAAACATGAAATTTCTTGGACCGGGGTTTCGCATTGGATTATTGATGTACTGAATTCCAAATGTAATCGGTTTTGCATATCACATCGCATTTGTGAAATATTGTGTGTAACACAGATTTGTAAAATTTTAAGATTTTTTTACCTTTTTTCAAGAGGGTCTATCACAATTATTTGGGATATATATATATATAGTATATATATATTATATTATATATATTATATTATATATATATTATATATATATATATATAATTTATATATATATATATATATATTATTATATATATATATATATAATATATATATATATATAGTATATATATATATATATATATGTATATATATATATATTATATATAATATATTATATATATATATATATATTATATCTATATATATATATATATATATATTAAACTATATATATAATATTATATATTATATATATTGGGATGTATGAAGGGAGAGAAACATCGCAATGATATGATGAATGTCGAAGGTGAGATATGAAATTAAACATATAATACAACTATGAATAAAGAGTAATATGGGAGAACAATGAATGTAATAGAAGGAATGGGTTAATGTAAACATACCTACGATGGTAGTAACTTTCTCTTTGTAGACGATCTTACTGTGCATAGCGTCTGAAATATCCTGCATCACGCTCCAACAATAGTGCGGCCATACATATGAATCCCAAATTGCCCCCTGGTACGTCCCCTTTTCAATGAACTTTAGTCTTGATGGAAGGGTTCCCCTGCTCATCACTAACATCGCCTAGGTTACCGGAAATTTGCTTAGGTGAGAATGTAAGTAGTGCAAATTTATAGCTCATCTACATCCATGAGAAGGAAAACTGTCTAGCAGTTCCTGTACAATATTAGTGGTTCTCGGCTTTCCTGTTCCCAGAAAATTCTGTACTAAATCTGAAAAAGCATTCCACGCTCTTCTTGCCTCTAACACAGTCATTGTTGTAGCAAGGCAGCATCACGGAGTAGTGTTCCGTCTTTTGTGGCGCATCAAATATCCCAGCTCCTTTCTTCTCGTCCTCAGACGCCGGAAAACGTTGAACAATATATATGGCGGGAAGCATTCACCAATCATGGTCCAGGAGGGCCTTTCACAAATTGTTTCACAACAAGTTTTTATGTGTATTGGAGGTAAGATGATGATGTTTTCTCTCTGTAAAAGTGGTTCACAGTACGTATGTTTCGCTGTCCACTGGCGTCCAGGTTTCCACTCGATGGCCTTCTCTTTGGATCAGTGATCCTTTGTTGCCTCGGCCTGTCCCCAATAGCACAGGAAGCCAGGATATTGTGGTGAAACCTGCTTGCTGACGGCGAGCAAATGTTTTCCATTTGAGGTCGACGCATCCTTTACGGCATCCATGTTACCTGATATGTAGCCTCTCCTAAACTGTCTTGATTTTTGCATACTCCTATCTCATCCGTACCAGTACCCTACTGGAACGGAAGCATACCTGTTGCCGTTGTGCAATAACACACAATTTTAACTGCTCTTTGGAAGTGTCAATAAATCAGTCGCCAACTCACCTGTATTCGTATGCTGGGAGTCATAGCGATTAGTAAGGCCTGCAAACTTCACTGGCAATACAAAAGGTTACCATCTTACTGGAAGAGCCTCGCAGCTTTGCTTCTCTGTTACAATAAAATGTTACTTTTGTGCCATGGTCCCAGTAGTCATTTTTCATGCAACTCGAAGCCAACAGCTCAGGATAACTTCGGCAAATACAACTCTCATACAAGATCGATTCAGTTCACACTGGGTGAACAATGACGGACCACCCGACTGTATTTCAGATGGATGTTAGACATCATCCAGGTCATTGGCATCCTTACATGTTGACGTACTAAAGTTACCACATGCTTACCGAATATCGACCGCAGTTAAACTGGCTGCTACTGTAGATATATGCGGAAGATAACTATACAACCTACGTAGTGCGCACATGAATTTTGTCATTCCTAGAGAAATACGCAAAAATAGGGATCCATGATTTCCGCGAAAACGGGATGTGATACAGCAAATCCGAGATTATATGGATCAGCACCTCCGAATTAGCTATATATCTGGCTAGCAAAAGTCATCAAGAAAATTTCACTATTTTTTGTTGAC
>JABUQX010071286.1:35000-62500 GCA_015478945.1 Trachelipus rathkii | reverse complement strand
GGGGTTTCTAGGGGGGAGGTATGTAGCTCTGGGCCTGTGGTGGGCGCGGTTGCTGCGGTTACGCTGCGGGGATTTATGTTTCTATTCATCATTTGTGTTATTGAATTTGTGTTTATTTATTGCGGTGCTGATGTTTTGCAGGAGTATTTTTCATGGGAAGAAAGTCTAAAAGTTTACCGTTTTCCAGAAAGGCGGCAATCACCATCTGGCGGGTCCCCAACCCGTCCCCTCCCTGGCCATTCCCAGGCCTGCGACCAGCAGGGGCTTTGACGCCCTTGTTGATGAAATGGTTGGTACTCAACCACCCACCCCTATCGCCCTCGATTCCGGTCCCGTTTCAGGGCCTGCCCCGTCTAGACCAGGTGAGGCTGTTGTGGCCTCTCAGAATACCCTTGTCTCTCCGTCTTTACGTTTGCCATTCCAGGAGCCGCGAATGCGTCAGCGGGGTTCGTTCCTAAAACGCCAGTATAAACCACGTTTCGACGATCACTTTCCGACCCCTCAGGGTTTCCGGTCTTGATTCCTACCCGCTTTATTTTTATTTACATTCAACGTCATCTCGTCCACTGACTTCTGTGAGCCAGCTCATCCTTAGTGATGCTTTGGAGGCTGCTCTTCAAACTACTGAGCCACAGGCTACGCCAATGAGGAACGGTTCCCTCTTGGTTCGTGCTGCCTCTCGTACCCAGAGCAACGTACTTGCTTCCCTATCCCATCTGGGGAAGGATTCCCGTCATTTTCTAAACCTGACGATGTTCGTAACACGTCGAAGGGTACCATATATGCGCCGGAGTTCTGTTCCGATGCTTCGGTTGACATCCTAACTCATTTACAGGCTCACCACGTGCCTATCACCGACGTTTATCGGTTCCCTCCACGTAAGGATGACCCCTCAAAGACGAACCCTCGTCTGTTACTTACCTTCTCTGTGCCTTTCCCTCCATCCAAGGTAAAACTTGGTTTTACCATGCACACGGTTAGGACTTATGTGCCTTCCCAAGAAGATAGTTTCAAGTGCCATAAATTTGGTCACCCCAGAAATATTGTCGGTCTCCCCAGACCATCTGTCCGACATGTGGCAGTTCTCTCCACCCGAACTGTGACAGAGATCCTCCATGTTGTTCGCTTAACTGTAAGGGGCGCAGCAGCCGGCCTCGCTCTGTCCACTGCCCCCAGTCGCTGGTGTATTTACGCCTTGGGATGAAGGAAATCCTGGAGGGCAGTGGCGGGCGATTGACGAGCCAACGGAAGAGAGCAACCATGCAATAGATGAGTGTGAATAGAAGTGGGCGAAACCTGCGCAGATAGAGCAGATTAGAGAGGGCTACCACGCGCGGGCCGATGGCGCAGAGCACTATACTCCGCTGTGGGTCACTCTCGTCGGGTTCTAGCTCTCTTATGCACCTGCGGCAGCTGTCACCTCACTCCAATTTTTGATGATTGGTCGTGCCATCTTGGTCCGTTGTCTCATCGCCCGCGGTGCGTTGTGTTCCTCGGAGTCTTCTCGTGTTCCGGGCGTTAACACAGTAGAACGCCGTGGTCGGGCTAGTGGGACTACGCGTGGCAGGGGGGCGGGGGGTGGGGTGGGCGGGGCGGGCGGGCTGTGGGGGGAGGGCGAGGGTAGGGAGGCGGGAGACGATGGGAGGGAGTGCTGGGCGGGGTGGTCAGGCGGGGAGGGTGGGTGGGGGGAGGAGGGGAAGCTGCGGAGGGTGCGGAGGGTGTGTGTTTTACGCGCAGGAGCATATACGGTTTCGGTTGGTGGCGTGGCGCTAGGGAAGTGTGACACATCTATCTTCCGTACTGTGGTGTACCGCAAAGTCCACTTCAGTCGTTCCTTCCGCTCGAGAACACCACGTAACCTCTCTCGCTCTGCATGCTCACTCTGCTGTAGAGGTCCAATAGCAGTTCCCAGGGATAGTATGACCTGGATGATGAGTTCCGCTTCTGTGATGGAAATACGCGATACGCATGTGCGCTCTGTCGGACAGCTACTGTAAATGTGATACCCGGCAAAACGCACCCTGAGACGCGTTACACGTTGTATTAGCGCCACAGGAAGGACATTTCTCCGATTAGGTACCGCTCTGGGTAACAGGTCTTCGCGTAGATAGTCGCTGTGCCGAGGGGGAACCGAGTATAACCTGGCTCGTGTGATCCGGGACCCGACGATTGGCTTACTGACGCGCTTGCCTTGATCATGGAGGGTTCCAGGATTCACGAAGCAGCGTGGAACAGTAACTCCGTGCGGACAGACAGAAAGGAATGCGCTACCCTCTGTTAACGCTGGGGGACTGTCTCTGTCGTCTATAGCGTAAACGGGAGCACCGCGCGACTCACAGGCCTGCGTGGTCCAAGATCTCGACACAGTGGTTCCGCCCCTCTGCCCGTGTTCTACTGCATAATTATACGTACTTTTACTCTCCGCCTTACGCCCCCTTCCGCTTCCTTGCACGTATTCAAAAGCGACTCTGAAACTTTTTCGGATATGGCACGAATGAGACTCTTACGGGACTAGACGTTGCTCTGGGTGCGACTATGTGTCCGTGGGGGAGTCACGTGCTGACACTGAATATCGTCAAGCCGACACCGAAGGGAGGGAGCACGCGTCTCGAGGAGGTATCGACTTGTACTCACCGTCGCCCGCGTCGCAGTCTTTCACTCGGCGTAGAACGTGGCAGCCGCTTGTGCGATGTTGTGATGTGAGAGTTGGGTTGGCTGTCGTTGAGGATGCAGGACGGAGTGGAGCGTTGTCTCTCCCTTCATGCCTCTTGCCCCTCCACACCCCCTTACTATAGAACGCGTATCGGTCCCGTCGTCAGGTGCTTCGTGGCGTCTCTCGAGACCGCGACCGAACATGTCTCGAGATTTTTAACTGGCTGACGCCAGAACCCTTGTCTTTGCAGAGCTGTGTATGCATCGTCATCGACTGCCTAAAGCCGACTAGCCAATAATATACCTATAAACGGTTGTCATCCTCTGTGCCATCTACCCAGTCTATGTTAGGGCGACCTTCAGCTAGGCAAGCACGCGCGATCCCACTTCCCGATTTGCTAAGAGAAGTCTGCAGGCTGCGTGAGGAGATAGATACGGGTTGTGAGTGTGATCTTCGCTCTCTTTGCGCGGAAGCCGTTCTCGATTGTGCCTTGAAACTCACCTCTCTGTAAGATCAGGGGGGTGCACACATATCCTGGCATAGCGATAAGCTCTTCCTGCTCCCCTGCCGGAGAGCTCTTTTGCAGTTCCGCTGTCGCGTGGGTCGTCCGTACGCACGAGCTCGCAACGGACGTCCGCGTTCAGCACGTGCACTCGCAGGAGACATGCCGACAGTTCCACTCGCTAAACACATTTAGGATAAAGCATGATATATTGCATGCCAGCAGATGCCTGAGCATATGATGTATTGACCTTCCGTTTAATGGCCTACGTGTTCTACGATCAATGGAAGAGGGCCCGATAGCTCTTGCAATAGGTACGAAGAGCTGGGAGATTCTGACGTTGTGATCGCATAGTCGTGGCTGTTGTGTTGTAAGCAGGAGTTGCATAGCACGTTATCGCTGACCACGTAAGACAACGTTTTGATCATCTAACGCGGCGATCAGAAGCTAGCCTGGACCGCTCCGTGTTTCCCGTGAGAGTGAAACCAGCGACAGAGGTGGGGACATCGATCCTGCTCTAGCAGAGTGTCCATTGAACGGCCGGCAGTTCACATCCTGCTACTCCGCTGCTTGCGGTGGCGAGCTCGTATCCACTTGACGTCGCGCCGCTGACTTGTCGGCTGTGTACCCTGCGCTCCCCTAGTGTAAAATATAGGCATAGAACAGCGCACCTGTCGATCGCGTGTCTCCACGCCCATTGTTGTGTCTGCTTCGTGACTTCTAACCTCCGCCATCCTTATGTGGGGAAGAATCATCCTCACGCTCTACGTCACCCCAATCCGATCTGCTTAGTTAGTTGTTGAGATGATATTCTCACAAGGATTTTATCCTTGTGGGAGTCGTCTCAAACATAAGACGGAGCTTCCACCTTTAGATACGTTTTTCGAATCAGGACACTACTTCCCTGTGTTTGACGTCTCGTTGTAGTTCCATTCGATCGTTCTTATCGAACGTTCATTGGGATTGGAAAAAGGTCGTCCTTTCCCTCTGTCGCTAGCACCGCACCTATACACCTACTGCTGAGGACTACAAAATCCCGCGGCCGCGCCACCCACCAGGGTCCCCGACGAGCTACACTTCCCTCAACCCTTCTTTGCCTTGGCCTGCGCCTCAGCGTATAAGAACCAGGGCAGACTGGTCCTTACCCTTCTCCGTCTAAGCGGAGGCCACTCATGTGTTTGTCCACTCCATTGGCTGTGTCAGGACTAACGTGTCGCCGGACACGGAGGACCCCCTGCGTGTCAACATTACTCTTTCAGGAAGTCTATCGCCCCGTCAGGTCGCGTCGCAAACGGATAGCGATAACACTAAAAGCGCTCTGTCGATCTGCGCGACGAACAGGAAATCGACGAGAACTGCCACGCTGGGTCGGAACGCAGGAAGTGTGCTCCGCTTATGGCGCTAATGTGCAAACAGGCTGGTAAGTTGGTATACAAGCTGTATAAACAGACTCCACATCTACAACATGGTGATTTGGCGGTTAAGGACGTTCGCGCCCGTCTCCCTCGCGTATGAATCGCCGCTACCTGACGGAATAACGCAGTAGTTTTCCGCGCGCATAAGCGCATTCCGAACAACGCTAATTACTTCTACAAACCTAGGTTTTTTATGAACATGCATGTACAGTCACTAACAACAGGTGCGACAAAATTTCACGAAAACCGACCATGCTGAATCCGCTATTAGGAGGTGCACATGCCGTATTAGCGGCGCGCGCAAAGCTTCTGATGTCATCCATCTAGCTCAACGGGGTTAGCTAGGCGCGCACGCAGTTGGGTTCAGAGATCAACTTCGCGTACTGGCTCTCGCATAGCACGCGCTTCCCAGCTGCAAGAGACGTGAACTTAGTTGCGGTGTGCTAGTCGCTGACCGCGCTGCAGAAAGTGTTGAGTTCCGACTGAGTGTATCTCTGTTTCGCCTGAGAGGAGCTAGACTCTTCCATACACCGGTCATATTCCGAAACCACAACGGACGAGTGACATCACTAACCGCTCGATACGGGAGAAAGGGCTGAAGGGTTAGCGGGGAGGGAGCGAGACTGGCCCTTGATCGAGTGCAATCATACTCTATATAATAATATCAGTAATTGACTAATCGCCATGCTCATATAATACCAATCTGCCACTAATAATAAGCATTATCACCTTTCTAGAGATATATACAATAGAATATAGGGTGGAAGAAGTGGAGATTACATTTCCATAATACCAGTTCTAAAGAGTACTTAAACAACTATAGCTAATTAAATATATTTGTCCCCATTTCAAATAACCTGGAAGAAGGAATCTCAGACTTGCATCGCGAGAGTAAACCATACGCACGTTAATACTAATAGACGCTGCAATAACAATAGTAAGGTATGGAGAAATTGGGTGCTTGCCGGGTCTGTTTTCCCAGCAGACCAAAAGTTGGTCTGCGCCCCTCTTCGACGGCAACGAGGCTTCACCTTTTCGTGAGGGGGATACTAATGAAATAATAATATAATAATATAATAATAATATAGTGATATAGAGAATGCACTCAACTAACCACTATAGACATTTTTTCGACTACAATAAGAATCAAATTTGGGATTAATATATCGTCGATACACTCAATCAGTCTCGACCAGGATCATCTCACTTACGTTAGGAATCACGAACTCATTCGTATGAGTCACAAACTTTTGCTTCACTCAAATCAAAATGAACCTCTACGTGCGCGTCTATCATTTAGATACATCGATAAGTGCAGTATTGATAACACGGTGGAGGTTGAGGGGTTTTGCGGAGCTCCTATAGCTACACTCCTTGGGACTTATGAGGGGTATACACTTTACCTCTATTCTAATTACAGTTGTTAGTGTCTGAGATAATATCGTTCTAGATTATCGGGTCCGTTGTGGTGCACGCTGTTACGAGGCGTATTTGTTCCTGGACGAAGGTGTCAGAGGCGGGCAGTGTATCTAGAGCGTAGTTGCTTATTATCTGCTCTATTTGGTTTTCTAATGGGTTGATTATCGTATTTCATCCTGACTGTTACAGTGCGCTGCCTCTACTGAAGCTATGATATTGATATACTGATTCTTTAGCCCTGTATACTATCTCCTGTAGTAGCTAAAAATTCTTGTATAGGAACGTCAACTTTGCTTGTAGAGTTGAGCACTATCATGATAAGATGTTTACTCTCACTGATCGCATAAGTGCACATATGCGCAGAATGTCTTCTACACATATAATATAACTCAGTGATAAATCATCTCACACGCACAGAATGACTTTTATCACACGTGAGGCTAAAAATATAATCATACGAGTATTCAAGTAGGCGAGGTCACCAATTATCAATTGCTACTTACCAATGTTGAGGTCTATTAGGGACTATCGTGCTCGCGCCTGGTATCATGCTATGTGGTGCCTTTCGTCCATTGAGACCTAATAATATATAATAAACGGAATACGCAGGCTTCATCGATGCTGTGCTCACGACTGAAGCAAGCAATCACCACGTAACACATTCACATCATATTAATACATTCTCACAATTCATAAAAGACTACTATATATGCCAGCGTTTCAATTTAGATTACTATCTAATCGGCAACGTATAATAATTCAACTCCATAATGAACTTTTAGAGATAGACAGGACAGGAAAAGATAGACTACTACATACATTTAATCTGATGGTTAGCGGATGCTAATACTGGAAACTAATGGTATGTGCCATTTAATGGTGCAGACCTTTTCACAATGTCGACATATACCTATCACAGACCTTATCTTGACCCAAATTCTAGTCATGAAAGGTCAATGTGAGAAATTGCACTACGGTGTGAGCATTACAGTTCTCTACATGAAGGGAGAGACATCTAGATAGGTAGTTAGACCGAGTGGATATTAGACCATAATCTATCACCTAGTCGGAGGGAGCATAGACATCATATGTGCATCGCTGTATCAAATAATAATAATAATAGACGCTGTCTAATCATAGGTTACATAATCTCAGTGGACCTTAATGATCACTAATGCTAATAAGAGCGTTGTCACGTACACATAAACTCTTAATATATATGAGCCTATTATGCGCTAGTGGATTGATTACTTAACATACTTAGAACTACTTTCACTCTACGACCTTCCTCATAGCGAGCGGTCAAGCAATTTATGATTTTATACAACTACATACATCGAATTCAGCAGTAGGTCTCTCCGCATCTCATGATCTACTCATGAGATCAAGTGAATGTACTAACTATAGTCCTATTGAGAGTAATAATCGGAAGGCACACGCCGTGCTGTTGAGGGATCTTTTGTATCTCAGCGGAGGTCATAGCGACTGCTATAGGCGGTTTACACCGATGGTTCAAAGATGGAGGAAGGGGTGGGAGCTTCAGCTGTGTTTCCGGACATCACTGTATCCCATACCCTTCCACCCTATTTGTCTGTTTTTTCAGCTGACTAATAGCAATGTCCATGCGTGAACAGGATGTAGTACCTTCGCCGTGGGGTAATTATACATCTTTTCGATTTCTCGGAGCGCCTCTCCAATGCGTGGCTTGAACCGGTCCCGTAACCCGTTGGTGCTTGCCATTCAACAGTCCCCTCTGCTTGTTACAGCGCAGCACTACATTGAGTTTCTGTTGGTTCCTCCCATGTGGGTGTTCCTGCAACGAACGGCTAATTTATTTTTAGATGGGGAAGCCAAACAGGCGGCTGCACGCAGGGTGTCGAGTGCCCGTTACCTTCTCCTGCTGTGCGTCTGGGCCATTTTCCTGCTACAGATTTCTCCATCTCTTTGCGTCGGGGCTTCCTCTCTGGCTGGCAGTCATGTTGGGCTGAGGATGCTCGTGGCGCCAAACTTCGGAATGTCAAACCCGTCCTTGGCCGGTGGTCTTCATCTTGTAGGACGAGTCGCCTCCTGGAGGTGGTCCTGGCTCGATTGCGTCTTCATACAAATCTCACCCATGGATTTCTTATGTCGCGGGGGGTTCCCCCGACCTGCCCATTTTGCTCCTCCAGTTGTCCTCTCACTGTCGTTCATCTCTTTGTGGATTGCTTTGCCATCTTGACCCTTAGAAGCAAGTTCTTCCCTGACGTGCTAACTATCCCTCTTCAGCATCGCCTTCAGCACATCTTATCCGAATCATCTCATTTTCGTAGTGATCGTATTTTTGCCTTCCTTTTGGAACTGAACATCTTGTATAAGATCTAACCATCTCAGCCTTGTTCCTTTTTCGTTTCGTTAGGGATTTTCCCTGTCGTTAGTTTGCTAACACGGTCTAGCCGCATTCTTGTGTGCTGTGGAGATTCCTGTACATCCACTCAAAAAAAAAAAAAAAAATATTTATTATATTATATTATTATTTATTATTATATATTATTATTATTATTATTATTATAATAATATATAATAATAATAATAATAATAATAATAATAATAATAATAATAATAATAATAATAATAATAATAATAATAATAATAATAATAATAATAATAATAATAATAATAATAATAATAATAATAATATTTCTTTCTTTTTCTTTCTTTATCTTCCTTCTATTTTCCCAAGAATGGGAGTAAGGTGCGCGACGAGCATCGGAAAAGAAAAGCAGCAGTAGAACCATGACACAAGTCGAAAAAGAAAGCGCCAGCCTTACCGCCCTCAGTACATTTAATTAGTAGGAACTCATCGCAGTCAGAAAATCCACCCTAAAGCTTCATGGGGACCAGCGATGGACCTCACTATGGTAGATCGTCGCAATGTAAGGGTTCATCCTTGGCCCCCAGGTGGGCCACAACCATTCCCCCTCACAATCCCCCGCCATTCACTCCTGTTATACACCTTTCTTCTCGCCTCTACCAAACTCACATTTCTCTTCTTCAAACATTCGTTTACTGACCCATCACATTTCTCTCCTTCAAACATTCGTTTACTGACTTTATCCACTTTTTCTTCGTCTCCAGCCGGTCGGTTCCCAACACACTCGCCACTTAACCAACCAAACAACTATCATTCATCCTTTCCATATGCCCAAACCATCTCAACATACTTTTCATTTATTCTTCATTTACCCCTTTCTTCTTCCAACCACACAACTCTCTAATAAGTTCATTCTCATTTTATCATTCTTTTCACACCTAGACACCCCTAAGATTGTCCATCTTGAACACATTGAACTTTAGATCTATACTTCTTATTCAGACCATAAGTCTCACTACTATACAATAACAAGGTAACAACATACCCTCATGTAAGACCATAGCGCACTCACGACTTAGTCCCTTTACATTCAGCCAACGATTTAATTGCACCAGCCACCTTCCTTGCCAGTCACAACTTTCCTACTACACTCTGCATCGTCCGTTTCCTTCTCATCCAACACATACCCTAAAATTTAAACTCAGACACTTTGTTCCAGCCTGCTCACCATCTAACCATAACTTCACACTGAGGAGGGTCCTCACTCACAACCATAAACGCTTTACTCTTATCCACGTTTACTTTCAAGCCCCTCCTTTTACACACCCTGCCAAATCTCTCTACAATCCTCTCAAACTCTCTTCAGATTCCGCCACACAGAACCAAATCACCGCATATAATAGGTAGGGCACCCTCCACTCATCTCCATTCTCCACCATTCTAACACCATTTCCTGCCATTCCCACTCTAATTCTTCATAACCCCCATCCATATACAATTGAATTACCAAGGAGACATAACACAACCTGCCTCACTCCGCTATTAATTCCTAATCCAATCACCTTGACACCATTTATTCTTACACACGCTTCCTATCTTCATAAATACACAATACTTTTTGATTCCATTCAGAAGCCTACACCAACACCATAATATCATCTAACACTGCCCATAACCTTGCCTATTACTCTATCATACGCCTGCTTTGCAAATCCATAAAACCTAAATACAATTTATTCTTCTTCTCCCTCATTTTCTCAATCATTTGTTTCAATGTAAAGATTTGATCCACACATCCTCTACCACTCCTAAACGCACCTTGTTCTTCACCAATCAGTCCTTCAGTCACTCGACGCACTCTTTCGACCAAAATACCAGCATATACCTTCCCTACAACACTCAATAAACTAATAATAATAAAAAAAAAAACTACCTTTTAACGTGCTTCATCCCCTATGCAGGGGGTAACACGGGGGGACCACAGGAAATCGAACTTTAAGGCGGGCTATCCCAAACCAGCGCCACGAACGTGTTCGCAGTCGAGTTTTTAATTCTTGCCAGGTAGATAAAACTCCAACTGCTACGCGGAGGATTTGAACCAGCGTCCTCTCGTATGAGAGGCGGCGACTCAACCCCCTGCGCCATGAGGCGTTCTTATAATATTATTATTATAATATTATTATAATAATATTATTAGGAATGCATAAACACTATGGTATTGGTACTAGAATCTGCCATAATTTGGACATCAGCGTGTCACTATTACTTAATGTGCTTTTTTATTGTTAAATAAATTTCATGTTTTTGAAATATGTCAATAATACTTTTTTAAGTATAATTTTTAAAATTACATTAGGGATTATGATTAAAATTGATTGATTAGGTGTACCATATGATTATGATATGTTATTCGATGATTATATAGATGATTGATTCGAAGTATGATTATGATAAAAGTTAAATGTCTTTTCAATTTTTTTTTTAAAATGTTAGCTGTGTAATATTAATCTCTTGAAGCCTTTTTTTTTTTTTACATTTATTAACAGTACGGTAGGACTCGCTCAGCAATGGGTCAGTTAGATCATTAGTACTGAGGATGCAACATTAATCTGGAGCAACCAGATACAGCAAGAACCAGTCGGGTGGTCTCGGAAAGATGCTCTGAAAGGAGTTCAGTATGATGTTTAAGCATTTCACAAAGAAAAAATGCGGAACGTCTCAACGCACGGCCGAATTCAAGTCTTGTTTGAGGGCGTTGGGGTACGATCTACCCATGGTGGAGGAAGGACAGAGAGATCCTGAGTTTGAAGCAATTTTGGACGCTGTCGATCCTAACAGAGATGGGTTCGTGTCCCTGCAGGAATATATGGCGTTCATGATCTCAAAAGAAACGGAGAATGTCCGAAGTTCGGAGGAGATCGAGAATGCCTTCCGGGCGATCGCAGCTGGCGACAGGCTCTACGTCACACGGGAGGAATTGTATCAAGTGAGTCTTTGGCAGTCTTTTTGTCTTATTTTTTTTTATATAGATATTTCTAGAAATATTTTGAGCTTTATTTCTATTTCGAGGGAATTGGGTGGGGTTATTGCTACATTCCCCCCCCCCCCCAGCCTTGTCTAATTGGGATCTGTATATTCCTTTATACTTTTTATTTCAGTTGATTAGATCCGCAATTTTTTATTGAGATCTATTTTAGTCTTTCATTAATCTAGTTGTAAATCCAATTTAAAATTGCTTTTAGTATTGTCAATTATTTTATATCGATATATTAACCGATAATTATTTACGTTGATATTTTGACCCGATAATTATTTATGTTAATATTTGGCCACTTACTTTTTTTTTTTTTTCATATTTACAGAACCTCACCAAAGAAATGGCGGACTACTGTGCCAGCCGCATGAAACCATACCACGACCCAAAGACGGAACAACCTGTTCCTGGTGCCTTCGATTATATCGATTTTACCAGAACACTCTTTGCTAATTAAGTTACTACTTCTTCATCACTACATCTGTATCCACCACATCTATTCCTGCTACAGCTTTATCCGCTATTCTTGTCTTGTAGATTTCTTAAGGGAACAAGCAGCTAATTATTATAATTTTTAATTTTAATATATATATTTGAATTTTTAAAAATGTAGATATTAAATATAAATTTTTATTTATTATATAAATTATTATCTTATAAATATGTATACATATATATGTTAGCTTCTCCTACAGCATTTGGTCCTCAAATTTTGGGGCTGGGGGAATATGGGACATTTTACTGGAAATTTGTTTTAATTTAAAAATAATAATAATAAAAAGAATTTTAGCTTAAATTAAATTGGTTGAGATTATTATTATTATTATTATTATTATTATTATTATTATTATTATTATTATTATTATTATTATTATTATTATTACCCCTTGTGTGTACTAGTTCTCGATAGTAACTATACTTTACAGATAGTTAACTATATTGATGGTACTAGTGTAATTGTTGGATTGAGTTAATACTGACGGTTGTTTAGCACTCACCCTTATTATTATTATTATTGTTATTATTATTATTATTATTAATATTATTATTATTATTATTATTAAAGTAATATTTTAAGAGTTTTTTGAAGGCAGTTGCTGCTCTAAAAGTGATGTAGTAATTAGTCATTACTATAAAAATGAGTGGATTGATTTCGTTACTCTTAAAGATTGAGTAGTGATTTGTTCACTACTCAAAGATTGAGTAGGGATTTGTTCACTACTCTCAAAGATTGAGTAGGGATTTGCTCACTACTGTTAAGAGTGAGTGAGTAACGGTTGATTTCTCTCCTCCAAAAATGAGTTGTAGAATTTTTATCTTAAAAATAATTTTTTTTAAAAAGTTACCTTGTTTTTTCTTTTATAATTTAAATAAATAAATTAATGATAAAAAAAATAATTTTTTTTTAAAAGTTGTTACTTTGTTTTTTCTTTTTATAATTTAAAATAAAAATTGTTATAATTTGACATTTTTATTTGCAATTATAGAAATTATATTTGTGTATAAAAAAAATTATTTAATTCAATTAATATTGAAAAATAGATTTTATAATTTAATAATTATGGATAAATTATATATAATTAATTATGGAATTATATAATTTATTAATATGGGTGATTGTGTTTTGAAAGAAAGTATGCTGCGAAGGCCCTAGTATTAATTGGGGTTTGGAAAATATATATAAAAAATAATTGTTTTTAAATTTTAGAAAAGTAAAATATTTTTTTTTATTGAATATTAAATTTTTTTGATTATTTGAACAATTTTAATTCTAATAAAAGAATATTTCTTTTAAATTTTTTTATTTATTAACCTTTTTTTTTTTTTTTTTTTTTTTTGAATGGGTTTTGCAGATTTTTTTTTTTAACTTAGTATATATATGGTTTTAAATAATGGTTGTTACTTGGTTTTTAGATTGCTTTTCTTTAACTACATTTATATTTGATGTGCTTCTTTGTTTTTATTTTTAGGCTTTTTAATTGGTTTTGAGTTTTTTTTAATTGTTTTTAAAATGCTTGTAATGCCTTGTATGAGGGTCTGCTCTATTGTTAAATTTCTTTCTTTTATTTGTAATGCAAAATATACTACCGTTTTGGAAGGAAAGGACGGAGGGAGTAATGTCGATAGGAGATGTGTAGAGGGAGACGGGAAGGGCGAAGGTGTCGTTTGACATATGTAGAGAATAGGCCATTTAGGATGAGTAGAACATTTCGTGCTCACTCCATGCTAAGGGTTTGTCCCTTTTGGTGGCCTCATTCACCATAGAAGACCTCGCATTGGCTTTGCGACGCCAATCAGAAATGTCATGTGAGCTTTCCTAGTATGCACTCTTTATCGTCCTTCATACCGCGAGTAGTAGTATTATAACGCACACGTTAAAAAGTAGATTAAGAAGCGAATTGACGCAATATAGCTCGGAGAAGCCAGTGGGTTCGCTTTCAGTGGTAATCCCTTCATCCACTCCTCTCCTCGCCATCAACTGGAGTGTCTCTAGCTCTGGTGATGAGTTTGTGTCGTCACGGATTTGAGACAACCTCTGGAACAAGGTCCTTTTAATTCGAATTCCAGCATTGTCAAACACCTATTCTCTTGTTCTTAACCAAAATTCAGATAAACCCTAATCTACTCTCTCTCTCTTCCTGTCTGTATACTCGATTTTCCGCCAAAGGCGCATGTTAATATATACACCAGTACCTTGTATTGGGCCCCTAATTTGGAGTCTTATAAATTTTACATCTTGTAAGGTTTAAGCTCTCTTGCCAACATTACCCAAGTTCATCTGTTTTGTTTATTACTTCCTAACTCTGCTGATCATCCTTAATTCTTCAAGTATCTAAATTCAATTCTTTCGTCTTCCCCTTTCTCGGAACTCATTCCAACTGATATCGATGTATGTCCACCAGAGTCCATGGCTTTCATCTCTTTCTTAAGATAAAATTAGTGAACTTTCCTTGCTGTTTCTCTATTCACGACGACAACTTTGAGCAAATGGTTGAAACCCATATCCTTATCCCTGATCGCCTTGAATGTAAATCACATTTTCTAACTCCAATCCTCCTCCATACTTTCCTCCGATCACTTTATCTCCGTGCCCTGTAATGACTCTTGGGAGTCTTCCACTCCCGCAGCGAGGGACCGTTTTAGGCACTTAGATACTGTAAACTAGTCGGAGTTGATGTCGTAATTGATTTCCCTTCAAATGATTACTACTTCGGTGGGAGCTGTACTTGGAGCTTTCACAGCGCATAAACAAGGTAGTTTTACCTTTCATGAATTCGCCAACTATTCTCTTTCCTTTACACTCAAACACGAACACAAGTCTAATCTTGGTCTAATTCTGCTGCTCGTCGCAGGGACGCTGCCTTAAGGAATATCCGAAGCTCTAGAAACTTATTTCACTCAGGAATCCTGCAAAATCTCATTCTTCGTAACACATAGCTCAATGAAACATTGAAAGTATAAAGACTAAGAAGTTACCTGGGCCTATCGAGGCTGTCCCAGTCAACTAGAGCAAATATGCACAATCGCCCAATATGCTCATGCAAAACCCACACATCACCCTAGAGCTTGTCAATATCTTGCATAGTATTATACCAACTAAGTTACTACCAAAAGCAAAATCTATAGCTGAGGTACATAATAGCTACGCTACAAGCTTTAATAAGTTTGTCATAGTTACAACATTCGGTTTTACTTTAATAACTAACTAAAACCTCCAATTTGGCTTGGTCAAAATACATTATATGATCCCCAAATCACCCATATACCTATCCAATTCTTAAATGTTGCAAGTGAGTCACACCCAACAACCTCCTGCTGCAAACCATTCCATAAATTAACAACCCTATTACTAAATGAATGTTTTCTTACATTAAGATGACTTGCTTTAATTTTCTTATCGGATCGTGTCCTCTGGTCTCACATTCGTGGTCCACTATAATGAATTTATTGGTCAGTATTTTCAGTAGATATAAATATTTTGTAAACTTGTATCATGTTCCCTCTAAGAAATCTCCTTTCTATAAAAAAAACATTCCTAACTCCGTCAGCCTCTCCTCATAGTTCTTACCCTCAAACCCAGAAATCATCCTTGTTGTTCTACTTGCCACTTTCTCCAGCATATGTCTTTTCTTTTTTATAAAAAGGAGCCAAAACTTGTGCACAATTAACAGTCTAATACTGGTCTAACATAGCTATTATACAGTTTACTTATAACTTCCTTACTACTAAAACCGACATTGCTTGCGATTTATTATACCTAGTATTCCTTGCTTTCAAACAGTGATTAGCCACTTTCAGATTACTGCTTATAATCACACCCAAATCTTTTTCTTGGTCCACAGCTCGAGCCAATCCCCATTCATACCGTAGTTAAAACTTTTGTTTGAGTAACCTAAGTGAAGAACCTTACACTTTTTTACTATTAAAATTCATTTGCCATTTATCTGCCCACCCAAAAGTTTATCAAGATCATTTTGAATCTTTATATATCCATCATTTTTTTTTACTGAAGTAGCCACTTTGATATCATCTGCAATCTTAGAAACCTGACATTTATTTATATCAGTAACAATAGTGGCCCCAGCACTGAAATCTGTGGGACACAAATCTTCACTATATTCCATGATGACTTATTGCAGTTTAGTAGTAAGCACTGCTTTCTATTCCACAATCACTCTTTAATCCAACCAGGTAACACTCTACCTATACCACATTGAGATAACCTTTACATCAATCTTATTTGGGGAGCCTTACCAAAGACTTTGCCGAAGTCTAGATATATCGACTAGATCTCTTCGCTACTGCCCTCCTTCAGAATTCTACCATATATACCATCAAGACCTATGGGACAATATGGTCCAGTAAAGATTTATTTCTTTTACCTCAATTTCAAATTCTGTAAGTCTATTTATTACATGCATACCAGAACTATTAGTCTCCGAACCATTATATATCAATCTTTCCTTAGTAAACATTGACGCAAAATAAACGTTATAAATGTGAATCAATTCCTTATCTGAACTTAATAAATTTTCATAAATTTTAATTGGACCAATTAATTGTTTTATTCTTAGTTTTAAATTTATAAAAGCTAAAAAACTTTTTCGGGTTCTTATTACTATTCCTTGCCAAATTAATTTATAACACTCTCTTTGCCTTTCTTATTGACTGGTTAAGTTCATTTCTAATTTTCCTATAATTTTCCTAATCCTCCATATACTTAAATATTTTAAAATATCTACGCTTTTCATTGATATTTTCTCTTATCTCCCCATTCCACCTATAATAGGTTTTCTCTTCGCCACCCTAGTGGGTAATGGGTCTATCTATAAAACATACTGACCGAAGATTCATAAAAATTTGCTTAAAATTTTCCCAAATGATAAAACAATTTTAATCTTTATACTCCTTACCTCAGTCAACTATACTAAGCATGTCTCGAAATTTGATATAAGAGCCATTTTTGAAATCTAAGATCTTTTCCTTATTAACTTGCAATTTGGGCCCAGATATCACATTCATGTTAAATTTAATTATATGGTCGCTAATTCCTAAATTCTCTTCAACTCTAACCTTATCCACTATACTTTCATCGTTAGCTACTACTACTACATTATGGACCACATGGCTCAAAAAAGTTGTATATTATGCAATTTATAAATAGAGAACTTTTATGGCCCACATTGGACAAAGAATCCCACTGAATGCCAAGTAAATTAAAATCTCGCATTATAACTATGCCTTTTTCTTTATTGTGACATGATGCCTCGATTTCTTTCACGATTTCTTTTATGCATGTAACAAATAGAATTACAGAATTTGAATTTGAGGTAAAAGATATTAAACGTTTACTGGACCATATTGACCCAAGTAAAGCTGCAGGCCCTGATGGTATATATGGTAGAATTCTGAAGGTGGGTAGTACCAGCATTGCAAAGGCACTGTATTTGATTTTTAAGCGATTTATAACATTTGGTCGGGTACCAGACGACTGGATAACGGCATATGTTGTGCCTGTTTATAAGAATGGTAGTAAGGAAGATTTGGGAAATTATAGGCCATTTAGCTTAACATCTCTGATTGTAAAGGTTCTGGAAAAGTTACTGAAAAGTCATATAGAGAAATATTTGGAAGATAACAAGGTATTGTACGACTCCCATCACGGTTTCAGAAAGGGTAGGTCATGTGTCAGACAAACCTTTTAGAATTGATGGAATACATTACTGACTGCATTGACCGAGGAGATCCAGTATTATATATTTAGACTTTAGCAAAGCTTTTGATAAAGTTCCCCACATAAGGCTGATGAAGAAGTTATTGCAATGTGGTATAGGTGGAGTGGTACATGATTGGATTAAAGAGTGGTTGTGGAATAGAAAACAGTGTACAACTAATGGAAATAAGTCATCATGGGAAATAGTGAAGAGTGTTGTCTCACAGGGTTCAGTGCTGGGGCCACTATTATTCCTCATATATGTAAATGATTTAGACCATGGACTTAAATGCAAGGTTTCTCAGTTTGCAGATGATACCAAAGGAGCTACCTCAGTTAGGAATAGTGAAGGACGTATAAATATTCAAAATGATCTTGATAAAACTTCTAAGTGATAAGTGGCAAATGAATTTTAATAGTAAAAGGTGGTTCTCCACCTAGGTTCCTCAAATAAAAGTTTTTAGTACGATATGAATGGTGATTGGCTTGAGTTTGTGGACCAAGAAAAAGATTTAGGTGTGATTATAATCAGTAATTTGAAAGTAACTAATCAGTGTTTAGAAGCAAGGAATAAAGCTAAGATGCTGGGCATAATAAATCGAAATGTTGTTTACAAGAGGAAGGAAGTTATAAGTAAACTGTATAATAGCTATGTTAGGCCAGTTTTAAAGTATTGTGCACAAGTTTGGGCCCCTTATTTAAAGAAAGACTTGGATATGCTGGAGAGAGTGCAACGTAGAGCAACAAAGATGATTTCTGGGTTTGAGGGTAAGAGCTATGAGGAGAGGCTGAAGGAGTTAGGAATGTTTTCTGTAGAAAGGCTATTTCTCAGAAGAGACATGATGCAAATCTACAAAATATTTACGTCTATTGATAATACAGAGACCAATAAATTCTTTATAGTAGAGCACGGACGGGAGATCAGGGGGCATAATAAGAAAATTAAGAAGAAAGCATGCCATCTTGATATAAGAAAGCATTCATTCAGTAATAGGGTTGTTAAATTTTGGAATGGTTGCCACAGGAGGTTGTTGAGTGTGACTCACTTGCAACATTTAAGAAAGGATTGAATATATATATGGATGGTTTGGGTACCATATAGTATATTTTGACTAATTCAAATTGGCGGATTTTTAGTTACAGTAGTTGTTAGGTTAATCTTCTTGTTACTATAAAGTTATTAAAGGTTATAGTGGTTTGGGTATCATATAGTATATTTTGACTAAGCCAAATTGGCGGATTTTTAGTTACAGTAGTTGTTAAGGTTAATCTGCATGTTACTATAAAGTTATTAAAGGTTGTAGTGTGGTTAGCATGTACTTTAGCTATAGTTTTTTAGTTGTAGACTTTGTGTATATTATGTAGTTATTGACAAGCCCTAGGGTGCTTTGTGGATTTGCATGAGCATGTTTTAGACTTTGTGTATACTATGTAAGTTGTTGACAAGCCCTAGGGTGCTTTGCTTTGTGGATTTGCATGAGCATGTTGTTTGGTGATTGGTTCTGTTGGCTTGACTGGGATAGTCTCGATAGGCCCATGTGGCTTCTTACTGTCTTTTTATTTCTAATGTTCTAATGGTTTTTTATTTCCGCGTCTAATTCTTGACTCTGTTCAGGAGCTATAAAACGCCCCTATTCTGTACGATTTATTATGCATAAGGATATCTACCCATACAGATTCAACATTATTATTATGCTCCAGTATGCTTCATTATGCTTAAGTAATGCAAATAATGCCTTGATTCTCCTCTGTGGTATAACTATTAGACTCATCTTTTTTATTTCTGAAGCTATGAACATTTGTGTAGAAGAAATTTGATATTCGAAATGCTGTTACTTGTATTGCTATCAACTTTATTTAAGCCTATAACCACCTTTGTTTTATTTACCCCACCACCGTTACAGTTACTATTTCTATAATTATCCATATCATGATTTAGCCCATCATCCCTAACTTTACCTAGTTATTTGATAGACACATCCCCAAATTGGTACTGAAAAGTTCAACACCTTTACTACTCGTGTGAACTATTCATTCTGCAAAAATATCTTTGTCCGGAAATTCTCTCTGTAAATCCAAAATCCTAATATTTTCTGAAAACATAATTTCCGAACCCTTTCATATACACCTAAAGACCTGCTTCCAATTCCTGATTTACACCTAACCTAGGTAAAATCCCAGATATCATGCATCTTCTTAATTCCACTAGCTTTCATCTTTTGAATCAACCTCCTATAATTTGCTATTAATTCTCCTGGCCTTCTATATCCTATATCATTTGTACCCACATGCAATATCACATTTGAACAGACATCTGTATGTTCAATCTCTCTATCTATCTTTCCCAGGATATCACTCACTCTGACATCTGGACAACATACTCTCAATCATTTCCTTCTTTTCGTATTTTGAAAAGTCCTATCTAGGTATCGTATCACAGAGTCTCCAATTAGCAATCCCTCAGGCTTCCCTTTAGAAAACTCAACATTACCATTGGTTCTCTCCGATCCCTCCCAATCTGGAAGACAGTAAAACCTGTTACTGCAGGTCATAGGCCGACTGACTTTCGAGATCCTAATCTTGTTATTTCTACTTTCTACAACTCTCCATTTAACTGCAGACCTATTTGCTTTAGCCTTTTTTTTCTCATCTTCCTGACCAGGTGAATCAGTAGTCTTCTCTACCCCTGTAGCCCATTCCCTCCTAGTCCCGACATTTCTGCTATCCTTTTTCCTAACACTTCCTCCTTTCTCAATTCAAATACCAAATCTTTCAATTCAGTCATGTTTTCGCTCAGCCTTGCAATCTCTGTCCTCAACAACACATTCTCTACATTCAAAAAACAAACAGGACACTCATTCATATGCTTTTCTCTCACAGTCCCACAGCTATCACACAGAGTTATGTACACTTTAAATTATTATTAGGTTTACTAGCTTAGGCCTATGCTATAAAGATTTAGAAGTAGACCTAACTTAAGGGCTATTAACAGTTGGATTTAATTTAGCTCAATTAATAAAATAAATGCAATCTTACCTATTACTAACTATAGTTAAATAAAAACCGCTATAGCCTACTACTAACTTAAAATAAATTATCAAATATCCTAATTTAAGGTAAAACATAGTATGAGTAAAACTTATGCAAATTTAAACTTAGCGCAGCCTAAGCCTATATCCTTCAGTCAAAGAATTCCAAATAAATTAAATTAATTATAAATTTAAATGTATTATAAATTTAACTTTGCTATTAATTTAAATTAGTATTATGCTATAGTTGAATAGTAATTAGTAAAACTTGAAATAAATTAAAATCAATAAGTAAAACTGAAAGAAAAACAAAAAAATTCAGAAAAACAAGATTTAGGTCTAACTTAACCTAGCCGCCTCAGGCTAGCTCAGTTAAGATTTAAGAATTACCCAAATAAACTAGATTAACTAAAGATATAATCATAAAATAAATGTAAAAATTTTAAAGACTGTGATAAATACAGAAAATCTATTTAATAAACTAAGTAAACCTTCAACCACACACAGTATATAAATAAATCTCCTGACTAAGCTTAGCCTAGGGTTGGATATATCAAACACTGATCTAGGCAAATACTTAACTAAAATAAATTAAATACAAAAACAATTACAAAA
Source organism: Trachelipus rathkii (assembly GCA_015478945.1). NCBI lineage: Eukaryota > Metazoa > Arthropoda > Malacostraca > Isopoda > Trachelipodidae > Trachelipus > Trachelipus rathkii. Next base: position 41,269 of record JABUQX010071286.1, on the reverse strand, counting down.
AAGTATAAAAATCACAGTTAAATACACAATACGGTAATTATATAGTAGAACCGCTATATCTCAGATTTTTATAAAAATCACAGCATAGAATCTAAAAAAATTATAATGTAGAATAAAAAAAAATGGGTGACGTCTTTAGGAAGAAAGTTACAGCCTCTCAAAGTTTTGAATTTTGTTATAGGATTTTGTTATAATTTTTTTTTTTTTTTTAAATCAGAGAATATACTCTAAAAATATAATAATGAAGAATAAAAAAAAAACGAAAATGACCGACGTCTTTAGGAAAAAAAAAGTTACAGCCTCTCAAAGTTAAAAATTTTCCCATAGGTTTTCTTATAAAAAAAATTTAACGGGCCTCGTGTTCGTTTTAAGATCATCCTAGTTCAGGTTATGATAAGATTTGTTAAGTATACACGGATTTACTCTGTGTTTACTTAAGAGCAGGGTGCAATATTGGAGCCAGCAGCATCCCATTTTAGCCCCCACCTAAAAATGGACATAAAATTCTTAATTTTCAGCCAATTTTGATAGCAAAAGAAGCAAACTGTAGCTTTTTCTTACCTCTAAAAAGTCGTTTTCGGGTCTTTTTCTGTGTCTGTAGTCATTTTTTCAGAATTTTAATTTTTTCAAAACCTACGTTTTGGACATTTTTGCCTTCAACTTCTACAATTTTTTTCGAAATGACTTCAAACTTGAAATATAAATAGATGGGTCTATTACCTAGAGGTCACAAAGTAGGTTTTTGATTCTTTTAAAGTTTGTTCTCAGCAATGTCGAAATTTAAAACCTACTTTTTTGGGTTTTTAAAATGAAAAATAGAGATATTGATAAGAAAATTGGGATTTTATCCCAGGAGAGGAGGGTGTCAAGGAAAGGAAAAGTTTTATTTTTCTTAAATCAAGTCTATCGGAAACCTACCTTCAACCCATCATATACTCACTGGTTCTCCTCCCATTTCACTTACACAAAAATGGGAATTCTTTCATCCCTTTTCTTAAGAGCTTTTCGCATTTGCTCCCCTCCTTTTCTACAAACTGAACTTAATTATCTTTTCTCCACCTTTAGTAAACTATCTTACCCCAAACACATAATATCTCGTTCTTTCAAAAAAAGCCAAAAAGAAATTTTTCAATCCTCCTAACAACCTACCCCACAACTCTCTTTCCTACTTACCTATATTCCTCATATACCTAATCCTACGATCATTAAGTCCTTACCTGAAAACCTAAGACTAACTACCTCTAATACCTTCTCCCTTAAACGCATATTTAAACCTCTTATACACACACACACCTCTAACAATATCTCTCAATGTGTCTATAAAATTCCATGTTTTCACTGCACCTCCCATTATATCGGTGAAACCAACGATTTCAACAGACGAAAATACCAACATAAGCAAGACCTTATCCATGATTCACAGAACTCAGCACTCACACTACACAGATCATCACTCAACCACAGAATTAACATTGACAACATGATACCTATCACACAAGCCCTTGATCCCCTTCAACGGAAATTAATCGAATCATTGTGCATAAATAACCTTTCCAACTTTAACAAACTACAAGGTGAATACCCCTTAGTTCAATCGCTCAATAAATTGCTGACCTCCACAACTTTTTTCAAAAAAATCATAAAACTACATTCTTAATTTTCTATTTTTAAAATATTTTTCTTACATTTTATTAACTTTTGTTTTAGAAATTTATTTGGTCTTCATACCATCACGCCTGAAGGAGGATCCAGTTTGGATCGAAAGCTTACGTTTATTACTAATTTTTTGAAGACTCTTGTATGAAAATTAATTTCTTAAAAATAGTTTGTATTTTTAATTCTTAAGGCCTCCTTCAATATACTTAACCTAGCGATCATTTGCTAAGAACTAACTAACTAACTAACTAACTAACTAACTAACTAACTAACTAACTAACTAACTAACTAACTAACTAACTAACTAACTAACTATATATATATATATATATATATATATATATATATATATATATATATATATATATATATATATATATATATATATATATATATATATATATATATATATATATATATATATATATATATATATATATATTATAATAATATCTTTAAAGAGAAATTTTTATATAATTTAGAAGAGTTAAAATGGCTTGGCTAAAGTAAGATTTTTTATTAATATATTAAAGCACAAATTTTCGTTTCTTGTTCGGAAACCTCATCAGGTGCAGTTCTTTGTAAGACTAAAGTTAAAATTAATATTAAGAATAAAAATTAAAAGTAATTTATATTTTAGATTTAAGATTTTTATAGAAATTAGTGTTCAAAATGTTATTTAGAGTGAGATTGATATTGATTTCGCCTTTTTGTCTATTATAATTATTGGTGTTAAGGATGCAGTAGGATTCAAATAGTTTTCTTCTGTGTAAATCTTTTGAATGTATGATAGAAGTCATGTTGTTAATGTCTATAGTGTGGTTATGTGTGAATCCGACTCCGACTCCGACTCCACAACCCTGGTCATTGGTAAGGTCATGTTTGTGTTGGTACAGTCTACGCTTAAAATCATGAGTTTCGCCGATGTATAAGGAGTTGCAATGAAGGCAAGGAATTTTATAAACACATTGGGGTATGGTAGTGGGTCGATTTATGTTAGGTCTAAGAATAGCTTTGAAGGGTAGATTCTTGAAGAGGTAAGATTGAAATTATTGGGTAAGATGTTTTTTAATTGTTTAAGAGGAATGTTAGGAATGGGTAAACAAGGATTATTATAAGAGTACATTGGGGTATGGTAGTGGGTCGATTTATGTTAGGTAATCAAAAAGGTAATCAAATTCGGATTGTAGGAAAGAGGGAGAGCATATTCTTAGAGCTCTGAGGAATAAGGAAGAAAGTGTTCCTATTTTTGTGTTGGTTGAATGGGACGAAACCCAATGTATGTAACTTGGGTTGTAAGTAGGTTTACGGTAAACAGAGAATTGGAGAGTAGTGAGATTATTTGACCAGGTTGTAAGAACGTCAAGGAATGGTAGGGAATTATTTCTGGAAGTTTCAATGGTGAATTTAATGTTAGGGTTAATAGTGTTGAGGAAATCGAGAATGTTATGTGGGTTAATATTAGGAGGAATAGATGCAAAAATATCATCAACATATCTGTACCAGGTAACATTATTCATGATGGGGTTAGGAAATATGTAATAAATTTCAAGGAGTTCCATAAAAATATTACTTAATACAGGAGAAAGGGGAGAACCCATACTAAGTCCAGAATTTTGTTTCAGGAACGTGTTATTAAATGAAAAAGTTATGTTCCAGGGTGAGTAGGATTAATTGTTTTAAAATATCAAAAGGAAAAGGTAATATGAAATTGTTTTCATCAATAAAACGTGAAAGTAGTGAAAGGGTTAAAGGGACAGGTACAGAGGTGAAGAGTGAAGTTACATCAAAACTAACGAGGGAGTGGTAGTGTGAGTTAATGTTTCTGGTTTTGATGATAAAATCTTCAGAATTGGTAATATGTGATGAGGAAATGTGTCCAACAAGAGGTGAGAGTTGTTTAGCTAACCATTTAGATAATTTATAGGGGACAGAATCTATGTTAGAGATGATGGGGCGAAGAGGAGTATTTGGTTTATGTGTTTTGGGGATTCCGTAAAATTTGGAGAGGCAAGGGAAAGTAGCTTTTAAATCTTTGTGAAGATGAGTATGTTCTGAAAGAATGTTTTTTAGTTTATGGTTAAAGTTATTTTGAGAAGTTTTTAAGGGATTTTTGGTGAGGAGGGAATATGTATTGGTATCAGAAAGTAAGTCGTTACATTTATGTAGATAGTCAATTTTGTTAAGTATAACTATATTATTACATTTGTCAGATCTTGTAATTATGATGTTGTTGTTTTTTGTAAGTGAATAGAGAGCTGTGTAAAATTTAGAGGGTGTTTTCTGTTTATTTAAGGAGTTGAAGATTTTATGAATGATGAGGCCTTTCATGAAATCCAGAGAGTGGGATTCTTCTTTAAAGTTGGTTTTATATTTTTCAAAGTCCATAAGAAATTTCGAAATTGGGTCCAAATTACAAGATCTGACAAATGTAATAATATAGTTATACTTAACAAAATTGACTATCTACATAAATGTAACGACTTACTTTCTGATACCAATACATATTCCCTCCTCACCAAAAATCCCTTAAAAACTTCTCAAAATAACTTTAACCATAAACTAAAAAACATTCTTTCAGAACATACTCATCTTCACAAAGATTTAAAAGCTACTTTCCCTTGCCTCTCCAAATTTTACGGAATCCCCAAAACACATAAACCAAATACTCCTCTTCGCCCCATCATCTCTAACATAGATTCTGTCCCTTATAAATTATCTAAATGGTTAGCTAAACAACTCTCACCTCTTGTTGGACACATTTCCTCATCACATATTACCAATTCTGAAGATTTTATCATTAAAACCAGAAACATCAACCCACACTCCCACTCCCTCGTAAGTTTTGATGTAACTTCACTCTTCACCTCTGTACCTGTCCCTTTAACCCTTTCACTACTTTCACGTTTTATTGATGAAAACAATTTCATATTACTTTTTCCTTTTGATTTTTTAAAACAATTAATCCTACTCACCTTGGAACATAACTTTTTCGAATTTAATAGCACGTTTCTGAAACAAAATTCTGGACTTATCCCCTTTCTCCTGTATTAAGTAATATTTTTATGGAACTCCTTGAAATTTATTACATATTTCCTAACCCCATCATGAATAATGTTACCTGGTACAGATATGTTGATGATGTTTTTGCATCTATTCCTCCCAATATTAACCCACATAACATTCTCGATTTCCTCAACACTATTAACCCTAACATTAAATTCACCATTGAAACTTCCAGAAATAATTCCCTACCATTCCTTGACGTTCTTACAACCTGGTCAAATAATCTCACTACTCTACAATTCTCTGTTTACCGTAAACCTACTTACAACCCAAATTACATACATTGGTTTTCGTCCCATTCAACCAACACAAAAATAGGAACACTTTCTTCCTTATTCCTCAGAGCTCTAAGAATATGCTCTCCCTCTTTCCTACAATCCAAATCTGATTACCTTTTCTCTATTTTTAAAAAACTTTCCTACCCCAACTTCATTATACAACGAGCACTGAAACAAGCAAAAAAATCCTTCTATCAAACGCACACTCACAACCACTCTAAAAACAATCCTTTCTTACCCATTCCTAACATTCCTCTTAAACAATTAAAAACATCTTACCCAATAATTTCAATCTTACTTCTTAGGAAATCTTACCCTCAAAGCTATTCTTTTAGACCTAACATAAATCGACCCACTACCATACCTCCCCAATGTGTTTATAAAATTCCTTACCTTCAACTCCCTATACATCGGCGAAACTCATGATTTTAAGCGCAGACTGTACCAACGACAAACATGACCTTACTAATGACAATCAATACTCTGCCCTTACATTACATCGTTCCACACACAACCACACTATAGACATTAACAACATGAGTCCTATCATACATTCAAAAGATTTACACAAAGAAGAAAACTATTTGAATCCTACTGCATCCTTAATCAATAATTACAATAGACAAAAAGGCGAAATCAATATTAATCCCTCTCTAAATAACATTCTGAACTTCACTAATTTCTATAAAAATCTTAAATCTAAAATATATATTAGTTTTATTGAATTTTTATTGTTAAGATTAATTTAACTTTAGTCTTACAAAGAACTGCACCTGATGAGGTTTCCGAACAAGAAACGAAAATTTGTGCTTTATTATAATTAATAAAAAATCTTACTTTAGATAAAAAAAAGACTCTTCTAAATTATTTACAAGTTTCTCTTTAAAGGCTTTTATTATAATTTATATCTTTTAGCGATCATTGCTGAATACTTACTATATATATATATATATATATATATATATATATATATATATATATATATATAAAAATAAAAAAAATTATATATAAATATATATATATATATATATATATATATATATATATATATATATATATATATATATATATATATATAAAATATATATATATATATATATATATATATATAGTTGTTATAATATAGTATATATATAGCAAAGTATATATATATATATATAGTATATATATATATATATAAGAGAAGAGCAGCAGTATATATATATATATATATATATATATATAGTAGCAGTATATAGTATATATATATATATATATATGTTGTTGTTG
>JABUQX010071286.1:20000-27500 GCA_015478945.1 Trachelipus rathkii | reverse complement strand
TTCAACATTATCATTATTATTAAAAAACATATCCTCATGTAAGACCCTAGCGCACTCAGGACTTAGTCCCTTTGCATCCACCAACGATTTAATTGCACCAGCCACCTTCCTGCCATTCACAACTTTCCTACTACACTCTGCATCATCCGTTCCCTTTTCATCCAACATATATACTAAATATTTAAACCCAGACACTTGTTCCAGCTGCTCACCATCTAACATAACTTCACACCGAGGACTGTCCTCACTTACAACCATAACCTTACTCTTATCTACGCTTACCTTCAAACATCTTCTTTTACACACCCTGCCAAATCTCTCTACCAATCCTCTCAAACTTCTCTCAGATTCGCCACACAAAACCAAATCATCCGCATATAATAGGTAGGGCATCCTCCACTCTCTTCCATACTCCATCATTCTAACCGAGATTGTGGAGTCGGAGTCGGGGAGTCGGTAATTTTGAAGAGAGTGGAGTCGGAGTCGGAAGCGGTGTCGGAGTCGGAGTCGGAAAATTTTGAAACGACTCGTCAACCCTGATTCTAACACCACCCCTGCCATCCCACCTCTAATTCTTTCATAACCCCATCCATATACGAATTGAATAATCAAGACATAGCACATCCCTGATTCACTCCGCCTATTAATATTATTAAAACAATCACTTTCAACTCCATATATTCTTACACAAGCTTCACTATCGTCATATATACTTTTGATTCCATTCAGAAGCTTACCATCAACACCATATATCAATAACACCTGCCATAGAGCTTCCGTATTAATCATTTCATACACCTGTTTGCAAAAAAAAAAACTAAATACAATTTATTCTTCTCCTCACTCATTTTCTCAATCATTTTTTACAATGTAAAGATTTGATCCACACATTCTCTACCACTTCTAAAGCCACCTTGTTCTTTACAATCAGTCCTTCAGTCACTCGACGCATTCTTTCGACCAAAATATAAGTATATATCTTCCCTACTACACTTAATAAGCTAATTTCCCTCTAATTCCTACAGTTACCCTTATCTCAGGGTACTATTACTGCTCCCCTCCAATCCCTCGGAACTATGCTCTCCATAAACATTTTGTTACACAAATTCCAAATCCAATCAATCACCATCTCGCCTCCGTTCTTGATCATTTCACTAGTAATTTCATCTATACCTGCAGATTTACCATTTTTCAATATTCGCGTTCTACACATTACCTCCTCCTTACTAATGACCTCATGCCCAAAATACCTATTCCTTGCACCATCAAACCCACACACACTCACTATCACCTCTTCATTACTGCCAATGTTATGCAGATTTTCGAAGTGTTCCCACCACACTCTAGTCCCATTCATCTCATCAGTTACGAAAGCACCATCCCTATCCATTATTCTATGCAAATTCCCCTTATTCCTTTTATATATATATATAAATATATATATAATATTATATATATATATCATTTATATATAATTTATATATATATATATATATATATATATATATATATATATATATATATATATATATATATATATATATATATATATATTTTATAAAAGGATTTTTTAGCTTGATCGGGGTGGTCAATTGGCTATCAAGCATTCAGCAAAGTCGAACAAATGTAACGGACTAAAAAGTAACGGAGAAAAAAATAACGGAACTTATTCGAGCGTTACATGAAAGAAAAAGAACGAGTCTGTTACTCTGTTCCTAGATTAGGGCTCTGCCCGTGAGCGGTGGTGTTTATCTTCTGTATATATATATATATATATATATATATATATATATATATATATATATATATCGTTTAGTAGTAGTAGTATAGTATAACAGGCTATATATATATATATATATATATATATATATATATATATATATATATATATATATATATATATATATATATATATATATATATATATATATTTTTATATATATATATATATATATATATATATATATATATTTATATAAGAGGGGCGAAAAAAATATAGACTTTTTCAAAGAACTTTATTTAAATTAAAAGTTTCATAAATATATGTTGAACCTAAAAATCATAGTATTTTGTTAAAAAAAATTAATTACTCATATTTTCCAATATGGAAAATTATACGTCCGCGATTTATGAAACAACACAACTGTACGACATTAGCTTTACACTATTCTGGCACCAAATTATAAGTTTTTTTATATTGATATATATATATATATATATATATATATATATATATATATATATATATATATATATATATATAGTATATATATATATATCAGCAGGAAAAAAAAGTAAAATAAATATATATATATATATATATATATATATATATATATATATATATATATATATATATATATATATATATATATATATATATATATAGAGATGTATAGAGAAAGTGAGTGTATACTTATCGGTGAGGCTGGATCATAAAAAAAAAAAATTCACAGGTAGCATCTATGATACATAAAATGAAATTTTTTTTTTTTTACCTATGTTCTAGGGGCGAAATTGGTAAGTTAGGTTAGGGTTAGCTCAGGTTAGGTTGCTAGGTTAGGTGAGGTTAGGTTAGGTTAGGTCAGTAAAAAAATTCATTTCGCCCTCCTAAAACATCTATTTATGTATCATAGAGCTACCCAAAAAATTTTTGATCCGAGCTCCCGTTCCGTGGGCGTTAAGTAACTTTTTTACCATATATACATATATGTTATATATAGTACTTATATATTTTTATATATATATATATATATATATATATATATATATATATATATATATATAAGCAGCAAGAATAGTATATAGTATATATATATATATATATATATATATGTATATATATATATATATATATATATATATACCGGTATATATATATATATATATATATATATATATATATATATATATATATATATATAGCAGTATATATATCAGAATAGGTTATATACTTATATATATATATATATATATATATATATATATATATATATATATATATATATATATATATATATATATATATATATATATATATATATATATATATATATACTAACCTTTAATTAAATTTGTTTTGATTTCCAATGCTTTTTAGAAAATTTTCGTATATTTCTGGGCCTTTATGCTCTTCCTTCCAGACAAATGCGCAGAGGTAACTCAATAGAATTTTTTTTTTTTTGTAAAACACTTCTGGGCAATTTTCTTTTAACCTATTCAAACAATGTAATATTTTAGAACTTATATTTTACATGAACAAGTTCAGGTCAGATTAGGTTATGGTACATTTTATTTTCTTACGTTAGATTTGCATACGTTACGACGTTTCCTTACGTTAGGTTAGGTTAGGTTAGGTTAGGTTAGGTTAGGTTAGGTTAGGTTAGGTTAGGTTAGGATAAGTTAAGTTAGATTATTTTAGGTTAGGTTAGGTTAGGTAAGGTAAGAATACAGTTTTTCATATTTTTACATACCTTTGACAACGTTCCTTCTATTGTGTTAGTATGAGCTCCAGTTTGTGGGTTAACAAAATTTATTGAATGGTTTACAGTTAAATGCTGTAGATCTAGATCATTTAAGTTTTTATATCCCTTCCATTCGTCGGTTATTACTAGCGTTCCCTTTTCAATGTATTCTTCGAGAATTTCTCAGAGCATTTTTACCTGACCTTGACCTTTTTTGGGCCCCAAATTTTTACCTGCCCTTGACCTTTTTTGGTCTTGACCTTTTTGGGCCTTTACCTTTTTGGTCTTGACCTTTTTTGAGAACCCTATTTTTTGAGAACCCTAATTTTTTGAGAACCCTAATTTTTTGAGAACCCTAATTTTTGAGAACCCTAATTTTTGAGAACCTAATTTTTGCAACCCTTCGAAGAAGGGTTGCGCCAAACGGTTGCGAGCAACCGTTGTACGTGCCCCACCTTAATTTTTTCGACCAACCTTTGGTCTTCCATGGGTCAATTTTGCCCACGGTAATTTTCGACCAACCCTTTGGTCTTCCATGGGTCAATTTTGGCCCACCCTAATTTTCGACCAACCCTTTGGTCTTCCATGGGTCAATTTTGGCCCACCCTAATTTTCGACCAACCCTTTGGTCTTCCATGGGTCAATTTTGGCCCACCCTACTTTGGCCACACTCTAGGGGTCTTGGCCCTATTTTTGATGCCTACTTTTTGTTGGACCATGATATTTCGGCCTTGACCTTGCCATATACCATGGGTCAATTTTGGCCCACGGTAATTTTTGGCTACCCTTTAGGGGCTTAGCCCGTTTTTGATGTCTTTACCTTGTTTGACCATGATATTTCGGCCTTGACCTTGCCATATACCATGGGTCAATTTTGGCCCACGGTAATTTTTGGCCACCCTTTAGGGGCTTAGCCCTTTTTGATGTCTTAACCTTGTTTGACCATGATATTTCAGCCTTGGCCTTGCCATATACCATGGGTCAATTTTGGCCCACGCCAATTTTTGGCCACTCGTGTCCCACCCGTCACATATTTCGTTCCTAACTTGAACGTATGTATCTAGTGATGTTCTATTAGTGTTCTATGATTATTCTATGAGTGCCGGGTGAGTGCCAGGTGAGTGCCAAGTGAGTGCCAATGAGTGCCAATGAGTGCCAAGTGAGTGCCAATGAGTGCCAAGTGAGTGCCACATAGTGCCAAGTGAGTGCCACATAGTGCCAACTGAGTGCCACTTTTTTCAAGCCTTTTCTAGCCTCCCCCTGAGCCTAGAATAGCCCTAATATGGGTGTCTACCCCTAGGTTATAAGGTATGAGGAACGATTGGTGTATATTACAAGTTGCTAGATGTTTCCTACTATGAGTTAGTCTTTCTAACACCCTATACACACACACTAAGGTCACTTTATACCAACATACACTACGACACTCTTTATACACACACATTCACTATGACACTTATACACACACTATGACACTTCTATACAATACCCTTACACCTCGTCCATAGACACTTCAATTTACATCACACACTTGATATTTTGACGCCTCAACTTTGATGCCTCAATTCTTTGACGCCTCAGCATTAATGCCTCAGCATTGATGCCCTAAACCTTGAAGGTTCATCTTTGATGACTCATCTTTGATGACGTCATCTGATACCATCTATATTGATGATGATTCATTTTTGATGAAATCATCTTTTGATAGCTCATCTCTACCCTACATCAAAGAACAGAGTTAATATTAATGTCTTCCCTAGATCAAGCTACCCACCAGGGCGCAGCGTGAGCCCTCAGCGCAAAGGCTGACAACCCCCGCACCCGCAGGTGCCCTGCCAAGGTCCCCGTCCGCCGCGTCCTGTCCGCCAGCGTCCCCGCCTCGCCGCGCGCCCGCAGGCGCAATATTTCGCGTACCCGCTCGCTGCGGGCGCCCGCAGGAGCAACACCTTCGCGAATGTGAAATATAAGGTTATATATATATATATATATATATATATACATATATATATATATATATATAAGGTTACATATATATATATATAGATATATATAGTATATAGCAAAAATATATATATATATATATATATATATATATGTTGTTATATATATATATATATATGTTATATATATATATATATATATATATAATATAAGGTTACTTCTATGAGTCATTCATTTCTACTACAATTGTACGAAATTTTATTAAAAAGATAAAATTCTTTATATACCTGAATGGAGTAAAGCAGTAATTGAATATATGAGTGGGCTAAGAACAAAGGATTAGTATGCTTTGTTTTACTGTTTTACTGCTTTAAATGAGCATTAACTGCTTAACTGATCGATTTTGCTGCTCAAACGGACGTATTTATTCACATTCCAGAATTAAAAGCAGTAAATCAGTAAATCAATAGAGGTGTTACCTAACACCTAAGGATTAGTATGCTTTGTTTTTACTGCTTTACTGCTTAACTTTCTGCTTTACTGCTTTTAACTCACTGCTTTACTGCTTTAACTGTACGAAATTTTATTAAAAACATTAACATTACATACCTTAAAACAGTAAAGTAAATCAATAGAGGTGTTACCTAACACCTAAGGGATTAGTATGCTTTTGTTTTACTGCTTTACTGCTTTTAACTTTCTGCTTACTGCTTTAACTCACTGCTTTACTGCTTTAACTCCTCACTTAACTCATTATTCAGGACTAAATACCTTAAAGCAGTAAATCAGTAAATCAATAGAGGTGTTACCTAACACCTAAGGGATTAGTATGCTTTTGTTTTACTGCTTTACTGCTTTAACTTTCTGCTTTACTTTTAACTTTCTGCTTTACTGTTTTTAACTTTCTCTGTTTTTACTGCTTTAACTTTCTGCTTACTGTTTTAACTTACTGCTTTACTGCTTTAACTTTCTTTAATGTTTTACTGCTTTAACTCATATGTTTTACTGCTTTAACTCATATATTTATTAACATTACATACCTTAAAGCAGTAAATCAGTAAATCAATAGAGGTGTGACCTAACACCAAGGGGGGAATTAGTATGCTTTTGTTTTACTGCTTTACTGCTTTAACTTTCTGCTTTACTGCTTTAACTTTCTGCTTTACTGCTTTAACTTTCTGCTTTACTGCTTTAACTTTCTGCTTTACTGCTTTAACTTTCTGCTTTACTGCTTTAACTTTATGTTTTACTGCTTTAACTCATATATTTATTAACATTACATACCTTAAAGCAGTAAATCAGTAAATCAATAGAGGTGTTACCTAAGGGATTAGTATGCTTTTGTTTTACTGCTTTACTGCTTTAACTCATGTTTTACTGCTTTAACTCATGTTTTACTGCTTTAACTCATACGTTTTACTGCTTTAACTCATATGTTTTACTGCTTTAACTCATATATTTATTAACATTATGTTTTTTATTTTGTTTTAATACTTTTTATTTATTTTATTATTATTTTTATTTATTTTTATTATTATTTTTATTATTTTTATTATTTTATTTTTATTTTTATTATTATACTTAGTGTTATTTACTTCATGCCTATTGTTATTATTTTGAACACACATACACACACACACACACACACACACACACACACACACACACACACACACACACACACACACACACACACACACACACTTACACTTATACACACATTCACTATGACACTTATACACACATTCACTATGACACTTACATTTACCCATAGACACTTACATTTACACTTATACACACACGCGGTCACACACACACACACACACACACACACACTTACACTTATACACACATTCACTATGACACTATACACATTCACTATTACACTTACATTTTACCCATATTCACTTATACAACACACACACACACACACACACACACACACACACACACACACACACACACACACACACACTCACTATGACACTCACACACAGATTTACTTACACACGCAGATTTACTTACACCTCAAACAGATTTACTTACACTCACACACAGATACACTTACACTCACACACAGATTTACTTACACGCA
>JABUQX010071286.1:7500-15000 GCA_015478945.1 Trachelipus rathkii | reverse complement strand
ATAGTCTCCTCAGTTTTCTTTTTGAGTCTTCCTACTGAAGAATGATGCCTTCAATCTTCTTTTGAGTCTTCCAACTAAAGAATGATCTAATCAATCTTCTTTTTCAGTCTTCCTACTAAATAACGATCTCATCAATTTTCTTTTTGAGTGTTCCTACTAAATAATGATGTCCCCAATCTCCTTTATGAGTCTTCCTACTGTAGAATGATGTCCTCAATCTTTTTTTGAGTCTTTCTGCTAAAGAATGATCCTCATCAATTTTCTATTGCGAATGCCAGTAACTAGCTTGTATAATGTATTAATTATATTATACAATTTTTCCTCGAACTTGAACTATTCCTTCAAACTTTGTTATCCTTCATCATTGAAGAAAAATCCCATTTAATAGCCTAACCAATTGAGTCTTCTTTTTTGAAGTTTCCTACTGAAGAATGATGCATTAAATCTTCTTTTTATCCTATTTTTTTGAGTCTTTCTATTAAAGAATAGTCTCCTCAGTCTTCTTTTTGAGTCTTCCTACTGAAGAAGGATGCCTTCAATCTTCTTTTGTGTCTTCCTTCCGAAGAATGCTCCTCTCGATTTTTTTTGAGTCTTTCTACTAAAGAATGATCTCATCAATCTTCTTTTTTGGAGTCTTCCAACTAAAGAATGATCTCCTCAATCTTCTTTTTGAATCTTCCTACTAAAGAATGATCTCATCAATATTCTTTTTGAGTCTTCCTACTAAATAAGGATGTCCTCAGTATCCTTTTGGAGTCCTCCTACTGTAGAATGATGTCCTCAATCTTTTTTTGAGTCTTCCTGCTAAAGAATGATCCTAATCAATTTTCTATTGTGTATGCCAGTAACTAGCTTGCATAATGTATTAAATTATACACTTCTTCCTCGAACTTGAACTATTCCTTCAAACTTTTTTATCCTTCATCACTGAAGAAAAATCCCATTTAATAGCCTAACCTATTGAATATTCTTTTTTGAAGCTTCCTACTGAAGAATGATGCCCTAAATCTTTTTTTTTTTCATATTTTTTTGAGTCTTTCTACTAAAGAATAGTCTCCTCAGTCTTCTTTTTAAGTCTTCCTACTGAAGAAGGATGCCTTCAATCTTCTTTTGAGTTTTCCTTCTGAAGGATGATCCTCTCAATCTTTTTTTTTCGAGTCTTCCTACTAAAGAATGATCTCATCAATCTTCTTTTTTTGAGTATTCCAACTAAAGAATGATCTTATCAATTTTCTTATTGAGTCTTGCTACTAAATAATGATGTCCTCAATCTTCTTTTTGAGTTTTCCAGCAAAATAATGATGTCCTCAATCTCCTTTTTTTAGTCTTCCTACTAAAGAATGACCTACATCAATTTTCTTTTTTGAGTTCTTATACTAAAGAATGATCCGGGATCTATTCTTCATCTCCACTTGTCTATATTTCTCACACTGTGTTAACATACAGTCTACCGAAAATAGGACAGATCCTCTCATGTTATGCAACTACCTTCAGCATGTTCATATATAATATCCGCGCTTTATCTTTAAAGACGCACAAACACACACACTCACACAAACACACTCACACACACAAACACACACACAAACAACTTTCAAATAGGGGCAACAGAAGTACCGTATTATCGCCAATGACACTTAAACTTTTTATTTTTTTTAAATATAAGTTGATTTTATAGACAATTATGTTTAACAATATCTTTCTCATCTTTATCTTTTATTATTATTATTATTATTATTATTATTATTATTATTATTATTATTATTATTATTATTATTATTATTATTATTATTATTATTATTATTATTATTATTATTATTATTAATATTATCATTATTATTATTAGTTGACACTGTTTCATTGATCCGCTAACAGCTAATTATAGAACCTAAATTTTTCATTAATGGATTAGCATACCCGCTATTTTTGAAATCCGTTAACGAACTAGTTAGTTTGTGCTTAATTTAGTTCCCCTACTTTTGGTCCGCTAACCCTAAAATCAATGATTAATGGGAAGGCAGCACAACCATCAGAAAAAGGATGGAGGAAGATGACTCAATCAGCAGCATCACTCAGCTTCAGGAAAGCAAAAGCTACTACTAGGTCACTTAAGTACAAACACAGAACTTGATATAGACCTTGTCCAGCTCGAAAGTGTGCTAGGACCAACGTCCTCTTTTTTAAGCAAGACTTGGTCGACTTGTTCATTAAGCATGCCAATGTGATCCCTTCCAGGGAAATCTTGAGGGTCAAGGGAACCACCCTATCAGATGAAAACTTTTAGGGACTTATGACTAGTGATGGAGAAGGAGAAGGAGAAAGAGCAAGGGCAGGAGATGGAGCTGAAGCAGGAGCAGATTGAATGCGTTAATTAAATCATTAAATTTATTTTTATATGTGTATTTTTTAGTCTTATAATAATTTTGATTCTTTTAGTAATTTTTGCATTGTAAATTAACAGTGTAAACTATGCTTCATTTCATTTGTTCATTTAATTTTGTTTTTTGTTTTTTGTTTTTGTTTTTACCTAAAGTTCACACCTAATGGGCATTGCCCTATTCTAGGAGAGGAACTGCTTTAGGTAATATTTACCTAGGATCAAGATTGGAATCGAGCCCTGGCCCTTTGCCTTGGGACTCTGTCACTCTAACGTTTGTGTCATTTTAGTGGTACCTTGATCATCACTTCATTTTGGCGTGCTAAACCATTTTAGGTAGCCCTATGTCTAAGATACATTTAAATTGTAAAGCTCTATGTCTAAGCTGCATTTAAATTGCAAACCTCTATGTCTAAGATACATTTAAATTGAAAAGCTCTATGTCTAAGATACATTTAAATTGCAAAGCTCTATGTCTAAGATACATTTAAATTGCAAAGCTCTATATCTAAGCTACATTTAAATTGCAAAGCTCTATGTCTAAGATACATTTAAATTGCAAAGCTCTATGTCTAAGATACATTTAAATTGCAAAGCTCTATGTTTAAAATACATTTAAATTGCAAACCTCTATGTCTAAGATACATTTAAATTGCAAAGCTCTATGTCTAAGCTACGTTTAAATTGTAAAGCTCTATGTATAAGCTACATTTAAATAGCAAAGCTCTATGTCTAAGATACATTTAAATTGCAAAGCTCTATGTCTAAGCTACATTAAAATTGCAAACCTCTATGTCTAGGGTACATTTAAATAGCAAAGCTTTATGTTTAAGCTACATTTAAATTGCAAAGCTCTATGTCTAAGCTACATTTAAATTGCAAAACTCTATGTCTAAGCTACATTTAAATTGCAAACCTCTATGTCTAAGATACATTTAAATTGCAAAGCTTTATGTCTAAGCTACATTTAAATTGCAAAGCTCTATGTCTAAGCTACATTAAAATTGCAAACCTCTATGTCTAAGATACATTTAAATTGCAAAGCTCTATGTCTAAGATACATTTAAATTGCAAAGCTCTATGTCTAAGCTACATTTAAATTGCAAAGCTCTATGTCTAAGGTACATTTAAATTGCAAAACTTTATGTTTAAGCTACATTTAAATTGCAAAGCTCTATGCCTAAGCTACATTTGAATTGCAAAGCTTTATGTCTAAGCTACATTTAAATTGCAAAGCTCTATGTCTAAGCTACATTAAAATTGCAAACCTCTATGTCTAAGATACATTTAAATTGCAAAGCTCTATGTCTAAGATACATTTAAATTGCAAAGCTCTATGTCTAAGCTACATTTAAATTGCAAAGCTCTATGTCTAAGGTACATTTAAATTGCAAAACTTTATGTTTAAGCTACATTTAAATTGCAAAGCTCTATGCCTAAGCTACATTTAAATTGCAAAGCTCTATGTCTAAGCTATAATTAAATTTCAAAGCTCTATGTTCAAGCTACATTTAAATTGGAAAACTCTTTGTCTAAGATATTTGGAAGACTCTATGTCTAAGTTGCATTTGAAAAGATCTATGTATAGTCTAAATTTAAATTGCAAAGCTCTATATCTATACTACATTTGGGAGATTATGTCTAAGATCTATCTCTATGTCCAAGCTACATTTAAATTGCAATGCTCTATGACTAAGCTATATTTGGAAGACTCTATGTCTAAGCTGCATTTGGAAAGACTTTACGCCTAAGCTGCATTTGGAAAGACCTATGACTATAAGCTACATTCGAAATGTAGCTTAGTCATAAGTGTCTAAGCTATATTTGGAAGACTCTATGTTTAAATTGCATTAAGAAAGCTCTATGACTAAGCTACATTTGAAAGACTCTATGTCTAAGCTGCATTTGAAAGACTGTATGTCTAAGCTGCATTAATTCGGAAGACTGTATGTCTAAGCTGCATTTGAAAGACTTTACGCCTAAGCTGCATTTGAAAAGCTCTTTGTATAAGTTACATATAATTAAAATTTTAATTCTCTTTAAGGGTTTTCGAGTAAAAAAACTGAACCAAACCAAAATATACTTAATATATATTACCGGTGGTTATCATTAGCTTTCGCTTATTTTCTATCGGTTTATCCGTTTATTTTACCGTTAAAAAAACTAACTTTTGAGTTAGCGGATTAGCGATTATCAAAGTTAACTTTTAGGTTACATTTGCCCACCACTTATTATTATTATTATTATTATTATTATTATTATTATTATTATTATTATTATTATTATTATTATTATTATTATTATTATTATTATTATTATTATTATTATTATTATTATTATTATTATTATTATTATTATTATTATTATTAGGGAAGAAGAGTTTAAAACTGACATTTTAATTCAATTCGCAGAGCATAAATTAATATCCAAATTTTTTCATTTTGTAATTTTCGAAAGATTTTCCTGTAACCAACTTTCCGCCCCCCCCTGTCTCCAAAATGGGGGTTTAACTCCCCCCTTTCCTCCAAAACCTTCTTGGCTCATTTAAATATTTAACAAGTTATTCTCGTGTCGTCAAATTCAATTAACTCTAATAAAAGAAAGAAAAAATATTAAATTTTCCATTGGTAGAGAAAATTTTGGCGCGAAAATAAATGTGTGTCAGAAATTTTGGCGCGAAAATAAATGCGTGTGTCAAAATTTTGGCGGGAAATAAAAGGCGCGGTTAAATCGCGCGCGAATTTTCGAATTCAAAACCATCGGCTTTAAAATTGAATAACAAATACATTTTGACAAATTTAACTTCTTGCAATTCTCTAGAGGGCTAGAAGGTCCCCCGGCCCCCCTTCCCTCACTCCCTCTTTTCCCCCCTTTCCAGACCAATAACCCCCCAAAGTTTTACATAAGCTTTAATTCGGTAATTCAAAGTGAGTCTCTCTCTCTCTCTCTCTCTCTCTCTCGAATACTAAACAATAACTCTCTCCTCTCCTCAACAACAAAACAATAAAAATCAAAATAACATATAACATCTAAAACTAACAATACAAATATAAACAATTCTATCAAATACATACAATAACATCAAAATAAAAAACATACGTACTATACATCTACTACAAATACTAACATACAAAGTAAACTAAAACATACAAAAATCAATACATAATATAACAATCTATAACATAATCTCTCAATACATAACTACAATCATCATCAATAATCTACTTATCGTTATAATAAGTAAACAATATAATATACTATAGCATTTAATAATATATATTTAATACCTTATATTACATAATAATAATTATATAATAGTATAATACTATCCGAATCAATATAAGTGCCTAATGAAATAGTAATATACCCGCAATAGGTCCAAGGATGGATATGAATAGTTATGTGAGATGAAGTAATGACTATATAATAATTATTAAGTGATAATTATATATTTTAATAAGGTTGTGGCATAGATTTTATAATACCGATTTAGATAAGATAGCGAGAAGGTGGAGTATATATATGTATATATTATTATAGAGTATGAAGACATAGTGGTAGTGAGTTACATAACACAATATCAGGATCAAGTAGTCGAGTATTATTTCAAAGTATCCGCGTTTAGTGAGAATCAATTACTATCGAATTGATGTGTATAGTCAGTTAAATTTTAATTCAGGTGTATTACCACAGTCGTATTATGATAGATAAATACTGAATATGATATCGGTCTTACCTTACCCTAAACTTAAAATCATATAGACTCGAAGAGGAACCCATAACAATCTACTATAGAAAATATCCTCTTCCACGTAATATAATTCATATTCATAATATCTCAAAATACCTAAACAACCTAAGGTACTATTACTAATGATAATTATATGGTTAACCTGCACTGTAAATATAACAGTCTCTAGTGAGAAGTAGAATATATATATATAGTATATTATTACAAAAATATATAATTCTATTAATAAGAAATATATTGTTATATTTATAAAGGCATAAAGTTTCCCATTAACCTTAATCTGAGTTCATCTGTTACTATCCATCACAGATATAATGTGCGCGGTATCATATGTAACATAGTGTTATATATATATTTAAGGTATACTATTTATGTGTATATCATATTTATATAAATATAAAGGCACATACTCCACCCTTCTAACGGAAAATTATATATTAAAAATTAAATAAGTTATATATATATAATATTGCTATAGATATATATATATATATATATTTATAAACGATAATATGATTTAGATAAGGTATTATAATGTAAATTTCTTAGCCATTCTTATTGGTAGTATATATATATATATATACTATATACTAGTATATAATATATATATATATATATATAGTATACTATATAATATAAATATATATATTTTGCTTACTTTCTCCGCTTCTCTATACCTAGACCTCAATATCTATTCCCCTCGCTCTTTCCATAAATATTATGGCTTCTCTATTTTTTTATCTCTATTTTCTCTTTATTGTCTCGCTTTTAAGTTTTTCTCTCTCACTATCACTAATTATCATATATATTTTTAAACTTTTTTTCTTTAAACTATTTTCCTTTATTTATTTATTTATTTCTTCTAACCTCATTTTCTCTGTCTCTTATTTTGATCTCCCCCTCGCAATCGAGTGGTCCCTGGATCGATTCGGTTTATGCTCAATGGGTAGTAACTTCGGTTGAGGAAGAAATAGACGTTCGTATGTGAAACACTGGTAATGTGATAGAATTATTTGGTAGTTTTGGTAACCACCCAACTGTTGTAGCCCGATTGTAGTCCGGGTGACATCCTATCATCACTCGGTGGTGATCGGGTTGTTGTTCTGTCATCCAATTGTTATCCGCTTGACGTTCAGGGTGTTTTCCGGTTGCTTTCCTATTGTCATCTGGTGGTCATCCGGTTATTTCCCCGGATGTCATCCGGATTCTTTCGGTTCTTATAATTCCTTCGTGCGGCTGTAGTCTGCCTGAGGATACACTCCGGACCTGATGTAAAAAGCCAAATTTATTATTATTATTATTATTATTATTATTATTATTATTATTTATTATTATTATTATTATTATTATTATTATTATTATTATTATTATT
>JABUQX010071285.1:12500-16558 GCA_015478945.1 Trachelipus rathkii | reverse complement strand
CAATGGCTGCCTGGAATGTGAACTTAACACCGGGTAGCACTCCTCCCTCAGCCAAGGACATCTTTTTCCTTTCAGCATAAGCCAGAATTGTTGAACTTATTCATAAAATATACAATACACCTCTCCCTAGTTCTGCGGCTGTAGAGCGAATATTTAGTATTGTTGGGGATATTTTGAGGGCAAAGAGGTCAGCCTTAACTTTTTAATTTTGAGCACCTAATCTTTTTGAAAGGTAATATTGATCTCTTGTCCTTTGAAGACGCATGAGGAGGAAGTGGAAAATCTTGGGATTTTGTAAATATTCATACTTTTTTTAATAAGGATTAATGATAAACTTTTTGTAAGTATAAGTACTATTTTGAATTTAATAAAAAAATCCTTTTTGTGAAGTCGCACATTATAGCGGGAGACGTGCGGACGTGCGGACTTGCGATAGCGGAGGTTGGATGGTTGAATAAGTGCGGAGGAGCGCTAGCGGACTACCTTTTCTCGTTTTCTCGAGGTGCGCTAGCGGACTACCCCCTAAATGAGCGGGGTGCCCACCTCCTGACTAATATATATATATATATATATTAATATATAATATATTATCTATATATATATATATATATATATATATATATATATATATATATATATATATAGACCCGATATATTGAATTTTTCGTATGTTGTGTTTATAAAATATATATATTATAGGTCAGCCTCCCGAAAGCAACATGCATGTAACTAAAAAAGCTATAAAGCTACAGGAAAATAAATAACATTTTATTAATCAGGAGAATTTATCCTTGAAATAATAATAATAATAATAATAATAATAATAATAATAATAATAATAATAATAATAATAATAATAATATAATAATAATAAAATAACGCTTTTAAAAAATAAAAAATTGGTTAAAAAATGTTGCGAAAAGTGTATGAATAATGATCGGTTTTTTTGAGAATGAACGAGGAGCTCTAGCCTCCGAGGTATCGTCACAGTTCCAAATTTCGATTTTTTTAAACCTAATAAGATACACACCAGGTACAACCAAAAGAAAAACACACAGAGTCAGGGAGAGTTTCTCGGCCTCCCGGGGGACGACGGGGTGAGTTCGTCGCCCCCTTTGTCCTAGCCCCCTAAAAACTAAATAAAAGAAAAATTAACATTTTCTCCAGAGCATAAGTAAAATAAACAATATTTGAATAGACTACTTGCTCTCGTTCAGATACTTGCAGACGAAGTAGAAGGGTTACCAGCATGAGAGCCGACAGCGCTGCACCCCAAGATTATAGCTAATATATAATGATTAAGGTGTTATTAATAATATATAATAAATAATATTTTCTTTTTAAGTTTCATCGATGAAGATTGCTTGCTGAAAATCAAAGATGTTAATTTATTTTCGGCTGTAGCTGTTATAGTTTTTTAGTTACATGCATGATGCTTTCGGGAGGCTGGCGCTATATACATTATACGCTATATACTGTATACATTTTTGAAATCAGCGAACATTTTAAGATGCAAGCAGGAAAAATGAAGAAGAAATAAAATAGTGAGATAGAAATTAATATAATAAATTAATAATAAGATAATAAATAATGGTTTGATATACGAATATTATTTTTTCATTCCCCCCCCTCCCCCGCGGGGGGTTTTTTCCCCCCCCCGAAACAAAAAATTTCTCAGACATGAGTCGCCCAATATTCTCTTTTTCAATGCTAATGCGAACACACACACACACACACACACACACACACCACACACACACACACTATGATACATAGATGTTCTAGGGGCGAATTGAATTTTCTTTTTTGGTGACCTGACCCTAGTCACCTTGACCTAACCAAACCAAACCTATATAATTTGTTATTTTTTAATTTTTATTTTTTGATTTTTGCCAGAAGGAGGAGGAGGAGTCCTCGCTGCGGGAGAAGTCCAAATGCCAAGGGGTAAAGAATGTTTTATTCAGGCGTAGTATTTCTATTATTTATTATAATTTTAATTATTTTTAAAATAATAAAATATTTTTTTCTTTTTCGGCATTAAAAAGTTCGCAGAATTCAAAAATGTATTCAGTTTTTATGTAGCTATCGCAGTTTTTTTTTAGACAGATGTCACCTATATCTAAACTCTGGCTTATATATATAATATATATATATATATATATATATATATATATATATATATATATATATATATATATATATATATATATATATATATATATACTGTTTTTATTATTTTTATTATTATTATAATATATATATATATATATATATATATATATATATATATATTATATATATATATATATATATATTATATATATATATATATATATATATATCATTCATATTATATACCGTTTATATATATATATATATTATTATATATATATATTATATATATATTTATATATATATATATATATATATATATTTATATATATATTATTATATATATATATATACTGTGATAACGGTTGACGTGGACAGGGAGGTGGCAGGGTGGGGAGTTAGTATTATAATTATGAAAAATATTAATATGAAAAGAGAAGATATTAACAATTAGAAAATATAAAAGCAATAGTTTCTTTCCCTACCTCTGGTGAAACAAAGTTCTGGCCAATCGATTTTTATATATTAGCAACTGAAAAAGTTACAAAATTTCATTGCTTGAAACCATAACGAATATATATATATATATATATATATAAATATAATATATATATAAATATATATATATATATATATATATATATATATATATTATATAATATATATATATATAATATAATATTATATATATATAATATATATATATATATATATATATCTCCGGTGGCACAAGTCCAGAAGCCACCAAATTCCACCAGAGTTGGGGGAACCAGTATCAGTATCCAAGACTATATATATATATATATATTATTATATATATATATATATATATAATATTATTATATTATATATATATATCTATATATTTATATATATTTATATATATATATATATATATTTATATTATTTATATATACCATCAGTTCTTTTTGACAGAATAATAAAAACCTAATTTGGCCTTAAAGAAGGTACTATAAGTAATTTCTGGTCTATGTTGTAGAGATTTCGACGCAATCGTCAATATGAGATTATTTATCTTCGCATGGCTCTGATGGAAGGAAACCCTCTCCTGCAATTTTTACTCTTTCATACGAAAGGTTCCAGCATTCTCTGCGGTCGCAAACCCACCCGCTATACATTCCAATGATTTATATATATAGTATAAATATACTATTATATATTATATATATATATACTATATATATATATATATATATATATATAATATATATATATATATTATATATATAATATTATAACCTTTTATCTAAAGTAAATTTTTAATTTTAATTTATTAAAAGAGATTCATATTAAAAGTAAATGTAAAAGTATACGTAATGGTATTATGAATGTGTAAATCAAAAATATAAGTAAACTATTGTAGGTGTTTACTTTAACGATGCGTAAGGAAGATTTCTACCGTTTAGTGATTCTGAGTTATAAATATTTTATATTTGCTATAAGTTGTTAAGTAATATGTCGTTTATCTTTAAGTATCGAAATGCAGTTTGTTAATAAATGCTATACGAATTAATTAGCCTATTTGCAAATAAGATTATTTTTATTTGTATTATTTCAGTAGTTACGTTTAAATTGTTTGAGTTAGATGTCATTTCCTTTAAATATCGAAAATGCATTTTTGTTAAATGAAAATGATATAGAATTATTAGCCTATTTACAATTAAAAGGGTTAATACTAATAAAAAAGTGTGCATAAAAATAGTGTAAGAGAAATTGTTCAATTATAAGGAGAAAAGACAAATTCATGTTCAAATGTCCGAAATGTTATTGCTGTTACGAATCTGCCCGTAGAGGTTTTCTTTCAAATAATATTAAAATTCGTTACTTATCATTTTTCCAATTGTTAATCTATTTCTTAGCGAATGTTCCAGTGGTCAGTATGTTAAATTACGAATTTTAAGTAAAAGTGTAGTAGATATTATTAT
>JABUQX010071285.1:0-7500 GCA_015478945.1 Trachelipus rathkii | reverse complement strand
ATATATAATATATATACATATTTATATTTATTATAATTATTTAACTATAAAAATATATATATAATAATATATATAATATATATATATATATATATATATATATATAATATATATAAGTAAGGAGCTACGCCCATTACTTATATAATACATGTACACGAAATTGGGATTAATGTAGTCTTGATAAAACTCGAGAGGAATTTTCCATTGTTATATAACTGTTAAAGCTCTGTGAGTAAAACAAGCATCCCATCGCTTGATATGAATTTGAAAAAGACCAAAGAGAGTCCAGGTAGGCTTTTTATTGCTTAAGCGTGCCCTTAGACTGCAGTGGTTCCCAATCTTTTTTTTTTAGTGGCGCACCCCCAAAAATAAAAAATAGATTGCATGCACCTCGATCTTCCACAATATATATATATATATATATATATAATATATATATATATATTATATATATATATATTAATATATATATATATATATATATATATATATATATATATTATATATATAATAATATATTTATATATATATATATATATATATAGTATATATACTATATATATATATATATAATATATATTATTATATATATATATTATATATATATATATATATATAATATGATATATATATATATATATATTAATATTATAATTATATTTATATATATATATATATATATATATATATATATATATATATATATATAATATATTTATATATACACATATATATATATATTATATATAATATAATATATATATATTTTCGTTGAAATTTTTTGAAACACGCTTGTCGCGCACCCCCTGATATTTCGAGACCCACCCCATTTCGAAAATCACTGCCGGGGTTAGAGGGTGTGAAATCTGGTTCGGAGTGCCAATTTATTACAAGAAGTGGGCACAAGTGTGTTCTTTGGCTTCTGCGCTAGGCCGGCTGATAAAATAAAAATATTAACTTCTGCCTGGAATAAAAATTACATCTACCAGTTATTTTATGTTATTAAAACATATATATATTGTATCATATAATATAACAAGTGTCAAGGTAAATTTTCTTGTTGTTTTAAAATAAAAGAAGTAAAATCATCTATTTTAATAAACTTTCCCTTTTGTAGAGAAGGATTTATAATTAGCTAATCTCCTCTCTCTCTCTCTCTCTCTCTCTCTCTCTCTCTCTCTCTCTCTCTCTCTCTCTCTCTCTCTCTCTCTCTCTCTACTCTCTCTCTCCTCTCTTCTCTCTCTCTCTCTCTCTTCTCTCTCTCTCCTCTCTCTCTTCTCTCTCTCTCTCTCCTCTATATGATATATATATATATATATATATATATATATATATATATATATTTATATATAATATATATATATATATATATATATATATATATATATATATATATATATATATATATAATATATTATATATATATATATATAGATATATATATATATATATATATATATATATATATATATATATATATATAATATATATATATATATATATATAAGTAAAAATAAAAAGAAACTACATATTTATTAAGTTTCATATATATGTATAATTTACAGTTATTTTTTTCTTATATATTTATATATATATATAATATACAAGAGATTCATACACATTTTCTAGAAAATTAAAATCATATATAATATACATAAATATATATATATATATATATATATATATATATATTAATTTAACCGTTATCTCGATTGCCAGTATGACTTCCGAAAGGAACGCTCAGCTGATGATAGTTCCTATCTCTGGCCCTTGATCCTCTACTGTTCTTCAGTATTTCAGTGAATCTTTTGCTTGTTATGGCCTTGGACATATCGAAGGGTGTCCATAGTGTCTGTCTCAAAGTTTTGATTTTTAAATTTCCATATTTCGTTATCTATCCTTTTCGGATTTTCTTTCCAGCTGTCTATAGCATCTATTTTAGACGGTCCCGTTCCTTTTTTTTAACTATCAATATTGGTGTTCTTCGGGGGATCTATTCTATTCTTAACTCTTTTCCTACTTTTCACTGCATATTTCCTTTCTGTTTCTTCGCCTCCTATCCACTCTTTTTGCCGACGACTCCTAGTTTCTTAACTCTTTTCATTTGAGAGACGACCCACTCGGCATGCAGTAAAGTTAAAGTTAGGATGATGGCCTCGGTGTAGCTGACCTCTGATGATTCTCGTATCTCTAGTTGGGTCATAGTTTTCAATGCTTCAACAGCCCAATTCCTTCAACTATCTACTTACACACAGCTACAATTTCTTCGAGAACGCAACTACAAACCTTATCTTTCTCATTAAACAAATTTTTAAGAAGTTTGTGTTCTTAGGAGCCTTTAGAGCTTGTTCTCATAACCACAATTACTTGTTTTGTATGAATTATGTATCGCATATCTGGATTTGTTCCACACATTCTGCTCTTCTTGATGTGGTCTCTCTCTCTCTCTCTCTCTCTCTCTCTCTCTCTCTCTCTCTCTCTCTCTCTCTCTCTCTCTCTCTCTCTCTCTCTCTCTCTCTCTCTCTCTCTCTCTCTCTCTCTCTCTCTCTCTCTCTCTCTCTCTCTCTCTCTCTCTCTCTCTCTCTCTCTCTCTCTCTCTCTCTCTGGCGTTTTGACTTCAACTCTCCTGTTCACACTTTTTTTTACCGTCGAGTTGCTCTACTACCCTAATGCTACCTCTGTCACATTGGACACTGCTCTTCTAAACTCTTAAATCGTATACGTCCTCCTTTGAGGAAGACTCGGGTGATTTGTCTTTCCACAGTAGTAGTAGGGCAGGCATATTGGACGTGTTGGTCATTTTGACCACAGCAGCCAGGAACCTACCTGAGGCATTTTTGAGCCCAATTTTTTACCTTTTTTGACCTTTTTGGGCTTGACCTTTTTGGGCCTTGACCTTTTTTGAGCCCAAATTTTTTAACCTGCCCCTTGACCTTTGGGCCTTGACCTTTTTGGGACTTTACCTTTTTTTCGACCAAACCTTTGATCTTCCATTGGTGGTTCATTTTGGCCCACGGTATTTTTCGGCAGCCCTAATTTTTGGCAACCCTAATTTTTGACAACACCTTATTTTTTGGTAACCCTAATTTTTTGGCAACCCTAATTTTTTCGGCAACCCTAATTTTTTGCAACCCTTCGCCAAAGAAGGGTTGCGCCAAACGGTTTGCGTAAGCAACCGTTGTACGTATTACCCCCCTATTTTTACGCCCCTAATTTTCGACCATCCCTTTGATCTTCCATGCCATGGGTCATTTTTAGCCCACGGTAATTTTTGGTCTTCCCGTGGGTCAATTTTGGCCCACGGTAATTTTTGGCTACCCTTTGGTCTTCCATGGTTCATTTTTTGCCCACGGTAATTTTCGACCCAACCCTTTTGTCTTCCATGGGTCATTTTTGCCCACGGTAATTTCAACCAACCCTTTGGTATTCCATGGGTCAATTTTGGCCCACGCTAATTTTTGATCTTCCTTTAGGGCTTAGCCCTATTTTTTGGTGTCTTTACCTTGTTTTGACCATGATATTTCGACCTTAACCTTACCATGGTCATTTTGGCCCCACGGTAATTTTTGGGCTTCCTTTAGGGGCTTAGCCCTATTTATTTTTTGACGTCTTTACCTTGTTTGACCATGATATTTCGTTCCTAACCTTGCCATATACAATGGGTCAATTTTGGAACCCACGCTAACTTTTTGATGGCTTTGATGGTTCCCAATCACCGTAAGAAGTACCTAGTGATTTCTATTAGTGTTCTATGAGTATTAGATGAGTGCCCGGCGGTGAGTGCCAGGTGAGTGCCAAGTGAGTGCCAATGAGTGCCAATGAGTGCCAATGAGTGCCACATAGTGCCAAGTGAGTGCCACATAGTGCCAAGTGAGTGCCACATAGTGCCAAACTGAGTGCACCTTTTTTCCAAGCCTTTTCTACCCTCCCTGAGCCTAGAATAGCCTAATATGGGTGTCTACCCCTAGTAATAAGGTATGAGGAATCGAATGGTGTACATTACAATCTGCTAGAATGTTTCCTACTACGAGTTAGTATTTTTATAACACTTATAGCATGACAGAATATATATCTAAAGAGCTACACAGTTGGGACAGGGCCGCAAACGTTTCCGAGTCCGAGTCCGCGTCCGCAGGTCAGCCCCTCCGCGTACCCGCCCGCGCGTGCGCCCGCAGGCGCAATATTCCCCGCCCGCCGCGTGCGCCCGCAGGCGCAATATTCCCCCGCCCGTCGCGTGCGCCCGCAGGCGCAATATTTCCGCGTACCCGCCGCCGCGTGCGCCCCCGCAGGCGCAATATTCCCGCGAACGAAAATATGATATCAATGTAAACATTTCCAAGGAATTTCTTTTCAAATATACTATGAGTCATCATTTTTATTTCAACTTAAACATTTTTATTAAAAACATTTCGCTAACATAAAACTGTTAACTCATACGAAGACCTATTATTTAAACACATATATTATTAACATTATTTTTACTTAATACTTTTACTTAATACTTTAATTTATTAAATTTTTAAAAAATTGTATGTAAGAAGAAAAAAATCAGAGTGTCTGAATATTAATCATTTTTATTTTACTACAATTGTACGAAATTTTACTAAAAACAATATAAACATTACATACCTTAAAGCAGTTAATCAGTAAAATCAATAGAGGTGTTTACCTAACACCATTTAGTATGCTTTGTTTTTACTGCGTACTGCTTTAACTCATTGTTTTACTGCTTAACTCATGTTTTACTGCTAAACTCATATGTTTTACTGCTTTAACTTCCTGCTTTACTGCTTTAACTCATACCTTTAAAGCAGTAAATTTCAGGGTTTTTTTTTTTTAAAAAAAAAATCAAATAGAGTGTTACCTAACACCTAAGGGGATTAGTATGCTTTTGTTTACTGCTTTACTGCTTTAACTTTCTGCTTACTGCTTTAACTTTCTCTTTACTGCTTTAACCCACATACATTACATACCTTAAAGCAGTAAAGCAGTAAAACCAAAGCATAGTTACCTAACACCTAGGGGATTAGTATGCTTGTTTTACTGCCTTAACTGCTTTAACTTTTCTGCTTTACTGCTGTTAACTTTCTGCTTACTGCTTTAACTTTCTGCTTACTGCTTAACTTTCTGCTTTACTGCTTTAACTCTCTGCTTTACTGCTTTAACTATCTGCTTTACTGCTTTAACTTTCTGCTTTACTGCTTTAACTCATATATTTATTTTACTTTTATTATTATTTTATTTTGTTTTAATACTTTTTATTTTTATTCTTTTTATTCTTTTTATTTTATTTTTATTATTTATTTTTATTCAATGATTTTATCTGTTTTAATACTTTTTATTTTATTCTTTTTCTTCTTTTTATTTTATTTTAAATCTTTTTATATTTATTATTCTTTTATTTTGTTTTAATACTTTTTATTTTTATTCTTTTTATTCTTTTTATTTTATTTTTATTATTTTACTTTTATTATTATTTTATTTTGTTTTAATACTTTTTATTTTTATTCTTTTTATTCTTTTTTTATTTTTATTATTTTACTTTATTATTATTTTATTTTTATTATTTTTATTATTATTACTTATTATTATTAACTTCATGCCTATTGTTATTATTATTTAGAACCACACACACACACACACTTACACTTGTACCACACACTTCACTATGAGCACTTAACAACACATTCACTATGCCATTTACATTTACCCATAGACACTTACATTTACACTTATACACACACAGATTTACTTACACAGATTTACTTACACAGATTTACTTACACTCACACCGATTTACTTACACTCACACACAGATATTATTATACACACAACACACACACCACACACAGATTTAACTTACACACACAGCATTTACATTACACTCACACACAGATTTACTTATACACACATTACAGATTTACTTACACACACACAGATTTATTTACACACACAGATTTACTTACAGTCACCACACAGATTTACTTTGACACCCCCACACACCACACCACACGCACACTCACTTTACACACCCACACCACACGCACACTCACTTTACACATCCACACACGCACATTCACTTTACACATATAACGTATAATTTATTAAAACATTTTATGTTTTAATTAAACACGTACATTTATATTACTCATTCAAATATAACTAAAATTATTTCAAAGTTTCTTAAAACTTCTATAATAAAATCAATCATTATCTTTGAACAAAGAAGGAATTTTAATTAGTTAACTGTTAAACAAAGAATTTATTATTAATTAACTAACAAGTTTTAAAATAACTTTTAGTAAAAATTTATGAAATTTTATTAAAAAACATATATACGTACCTTAAAGCAAATAAATCAAGAAAATCAGTAAGGTCAGCCCCTAGCACCCCTCCACACCAAGCTATGCCACGTTTTGTTCTTTTGACTTACTGCTTTTACATCATCTTTAGCGATGTAATAAGTATAAAAAATAACAAAAAAAGTTCTTCTCTGCTAAACATAACATGTAGTTTATTAAAATCGACTCTAAGTTTTTATTTAAAAATAACAATTATTCACTTAAAATTATATTATTCGCTCGATGTTAAACTAAAAATATTTCAAAGTTTTTTAAATAATTTTGATTTTATTTTTATTATCTATGTACATTGACAATCCATACACGAGAAAACACAACAACCCGCACTTCTTACAGATACGAAACTGACCTCTCTCTGTTAAAATGGTTGTAGGATAATCCTTTTGTAATCCCGGGCGATTTAGGCCTAATAACCAGGTCAAAATATACTTCAAACTGACCTTTTTCGTCAAAAATGTGTGCAAAACTACGTTAGCCTAAATTTAGGCCAAATTTAGGAATAAACCTTTTTGTATCACAGGCGGATTAAGCCTAATACCAGGTCAAAAGGTAATTCCATATATACAAGATCGAGAATCAATGTATTATTTATAAATATAGTTTCAAACTGCAAACCATGCTGGATCGGCTAAATCCCTTTGAAATCAGTTAAGAAGGAAATGTTTACCTTTCTTGTGGGTGACGGGAGTAATCCTTATCTCTATATGACCTCGTATGTTATTGGTCGAGAATTATTTTATCGCTTTTTGGTTTTAAGGTATGAAAAAGCATGTTTTTTCATATCCTGAGCCCAAGTTTCGTTTATTTTAAACTCTTAACATACATGTAAATATTTATTTAAGAAAGTAAAAAATAAGGATAATAAAAACCTTACTATATAATTAGAAATTTAATAATCTTTTCTCACAGTAATTATATATATATATATATATATATATATATATAATAAGAAATATATAATATATATATATATAATATAAATTCCCGTTACTCTCAACTAAATGTAGTGAGTAAATAAGGATAATTCTGAGTCCTATCGAATATAGAGGAATCTTAGGTATATAATATATAAAAGGTATAATATGATAGTATATCACAGATGACATTATTACAATAGTCGTATATATATCTTCTCTCC
>JABUQX010071284.1:15000-21554 GCA_015478945.1 Trachelipus rathkii | reverse complement strand
GGTGACAAGATATTGTCCTAAAACTAAAGTGTATCCACTTAAAATTAGAGTTCATCTTCAATCTTTGAAGTTCTAATCCAAACTAATGTACTTAAACTATGATCGATCTTTTTTATCTAATCCAAACTAATACAAATGAACAGATGCGAGTGCATATGTGTGTTCAATTTTCTTAAAATCTAAAGTATCTTCTTAAAATTAAAGTGTATCCACTTAAAATTAAAGTGTAATCTTCGGAATTTGAAGAATATCTCCTTAAATCTATGAAATCTATAAAATTTCTCCTTAAATTTACAGGAATATACAGAAATTGATATGAATTAATAGCCGGGAGGTAGATAGTAAGTCTTACCGCCTTTTACTATTGTATTCAAATCCAATTTAACAGGCGGAGGTTGGACAGAAGTCTTCGCTATAGTCTTCGTGTTGTCACTTGCCTCTGCTTGTTGTAAAGCCTGTTCTCTTATCCTTGTTTGACTTCTTGTAATTCTTGGAGTAGAATCTCTGGGACCAGAAAACAAATTGTGTGGTCTATAAGACGGGTCTTGTTTTCTGTCATCTCTGATGATTTCCTTTGGTGGTGATTCTACAACAGTGGGGATTTGATGGTGGCCATCTCTTTCAGGGACATCGGGAGATTTCTCTGGGGAAGGAATTCTTGGAGGGGATCCGCCGTAGGCTCCGTATATTTCACCTTCGTTTGCGGGTGGCTCCTGTGTAATTTCTCTAACCTGGGTATCTACTGAAATCTCTTGCTGTATGGGTGACAAGGATGGTCTAAACTCTCTTCTTTGACCCGAGGGGTGAGAGGGTGTTCTTATGAAGTCATTTCTAGGAGTGGAACAGATGAATTCTTTGTCAACACATGCTCTTCCTGCGACTACATCGCTATATCTTCTTCTTTCTACAACTTCGTTTTGTTGTCTCTTTTGTTCTACCACTTCATCGCTACGTCTTCTGGTTTCCACCGGAATAGGTTCTTTTATGGGGGCTTGATAGCTTTCCCAATAGTTTCTAGTCTGTGTTGACTGTGGTGGAAGAGCTGTTGGCGAATTGTATTCGAACTGAGTTAACGGCTGTGGTGGATCTGGAAGAGGGTTGTGTTCATATTGGGTTGTTTGTGCTGGAAGAGTTGGGGAATAATAACGGGAAGGCGACGGTTCGGGTGGAGGAGAATAATCTTCCACCTCATCCTCTGTTTCTGAACCGATTCCTGATTCGCTTTTGGGCGCATCTTCATCTTTCTTCTCTTCGTCATTTTTCTTGGAGCTTAACATCTCTTTAACCTCGTGAGGATTCCAAACTTCATCGTTTGTAAAGTCGAACCGTGTATCTGCAAACTTTTCTGCGGCAACTACCTTAGCATTGTCCACATGGACTGGGAAAGTCTTACCTGAACTCAAGCAATTTACCATCAATTTGTTTGGTCCTCTCAAACATCGGACAATATATGGCCCTTCAAACTTGGGACATAGTTTTGAACTATGATGAGGCTTCTTGACTGCTCGGATGAAAACGTAGTCTCCGATTTTAAATTCTCTTTGCTTCGCTTTCTTATGTTGTTGCTCCAATGTTTTAGTCGTTTCTTCCTCCAACCTTTCTCTCGCCAAATCTCTTATATTATCGATTCTTTCTATCAGCACATCCACCTCATCTGAAATGAACCTCATTTTCTCTGGCTTATTTACAAAAGGAGAGACATAATCTTGCATTTCGTAAGGGACCCTTTTTATGTAGCCGTGCAATAGGAAATGTGGGGATGAACCGATAGATCGATTATATAGGCCGGATTTATCCGCGATTTGGGCGTAAACTCAGATATTTATCCCATCTTTTTGTGGTTGTCAATTGAACATAGTTGTGTAGAAAGACTCGATATCAAAAGCATTGATTCTTTCGCACAACTCCGTCTGGGATGCTTTGTAGGCAAGATCTCTACGTTTTTTATTCTCCAGGCCTTGCACAAGTCCTTAAACACCTGGCTTGTGAACTCCTGGGCAATGTCGGACACAAGAAGTTGGGGAGCACTGTGTCTACATATGACCCTTTCTTGCAGTGCTCGGGCAAATTCTTTACTTGTCCTAGTTTTACAAGGCACTAGTTCGACGTAACGCGTCAAAACATCACGGAAAACTAGTATATATTTGGCTCCAGACTCGGTACAAGTGGGGAGTTTTCCAATACTATCAACATGGACGCGTGAAAAAGGTGTGTAGGGCAAAGGCCATCTGTTTATCTCTGCTGTTGGAGGTTTGCGACCTTTTACTCTAGCACATGATACACATTGGTTGCAATATTCTTTCACCAATTTTGCTAAATGGGGAAAAGCGTACTTTTCTTTCACTCTCTTTTCTGTCCTTATAGGTCCTCCATGTCCGCTGCCCAGCGAGGCATGGCATTGGTCTATCACCGTGTAGATCATACTGTCGGGGACCTGTATGACATAAGGATCGCTTTGTGTGGCGTAGTATAAGACACCTTTAATAAGAATGTGTGGATAGGTCTTTGGGTTTTCCTTAACCCATTTCACCAATTTTCCTAATCTTGGACATTTTTCTTGTTCTTTTATGAAGGTTTCCCTACTCAGGGCAAAGTCTGTTCGAGGTAAATCACCTCTGTTTTCTAACACAGCTTGCATTACAAAAACGTTAGGTGCTGGGTGTCTACTCAAATAATCCGGCGGGATATTTGTTTTACCCTTTTTATAGACTATAGTGGGAGAGAAACTATTTACGAACAAATTCCATCTTGCTAACCGTCCAGTCTGCTGTTTATTTCGGAAGATGAAACACAGAGGTTGATTATCTGTGATAATGGTGACCTTATAGCCGAAGACCGTGTTTTTGAACTTTTGCAAGCAAAACACTACGGCCAGGCATTCCTTTTCTATCGTATCATAATTCTTCTCACTTCCTCTGAGTACTCGGGAGACGAAAGAAAGAGGTTTCTCTTTCCCTTCGTCAGTAAGCTGGTACAACACCCCCCCAATCCCGTAGTCGCACGCGTCTGTATTCACGAAGAATTCCTTGCTATAATCCGGGAATGTGAGCTGTGGTTGTACGACCAACTTATCTTTCAAAGTGTCAAATGCCTTTTGGTGTTTTTTCGTCCATACAAAGGGGACATTCTTTTTTACTAAATCATACAGTGGTTGTGCAACGACTGCGAAATTGTCTATTAAAAAGCGAAAATACGAGAAGAAACCGAGGATGGAAAAAAGCGAAAATAAGAGAAGAAACCAAGAATGGACTGTGTCTCCTTGACATTTGTCGGAGGGATGAAACTTTTCATTGTTTCGACTTTCACAGGATCAGGGCTGATTCCATCTCTACCTATCTTAAATCCTAGATACAAAACTGATGACTGTAAGAAGCTGCACTTGGACAGTTTTACTCTCAAGTTGTTTTCTCGGAAAGCAGTTAGAACTTTTCTCAAATTTTCGAAGTGTTCGGTAACGTTCTTTCCTAGCACTAGTACGTCGTCAAGATAGACCTGTGCAACTGGTCCTAAAAGGTGATTTAAGGCCATTGTCATTGCCCTAGCATATGAGGATGGGGCGTTCCCTATTGGCCAAATGTTAAGCGGTGGTGCAGAATAAACCCTCCTAGTCCTAAACGCCATTAGCTTTTGGGTTTCCTCCTCTATTTCTAATGCATGGTACGCGTCGAGGAGGTCTATCGAGGTAAAAATCGTGTTTCCCCCGAGCGACGTAAAGATCTCCTCTATCGATGGGAGAGGATAGACGTCCTGGACACTATAGGAGTTGAGGTAGCGGTAGTCAAGGCACACCCTGGGCCTTGAGCTGTTCTTTTTTGCCACTACCAGTAATGGTGAAGAATGTGGGCTGTAACAGGCCTTGATATATCCCTTTTCCAACGCTGCATCCGTGTAATCATCGATGTCCTGTAAGTACTTATGGGGTAACCTGTACTGTTTACGGAAAATGACTTTAGGAGCATCAGGGAGTAGTTCAATTTTAAACTTCTGAAGCGGGCAGACTGGGACAGCATCATCATCAAGTGCTAGTACATCATGGAAAGTCATCAAAAGATTAAGCAAGTCTTCTAAGTACTCTGGCTTTTCAAGGATGCTGTTCTCAGCGTCTTCCTTTGACATCTTTTCTTCGATGATTTCTCTGTACACTTTCCTTAATTCTGTCTTTGATAGACCTTTGGAGCATGTGGCTACATTGGCTGACACTACACGCTTGTGTCCACTTATGTCTGGGCTTTCTTCAGCTGATTGGCTAATTAGTGGGTAACTGTTACCTAGAATTATCCCTTTTTTCAAATGAAATTGTTGGTCACTCAAATTAATATAACTGAGCACAATTCTGTTATTCCTTACGGGACTGACTGTGTTTGCAATATACAGTGGTCCTCTGGAGAGAGCTGGGGTCATGATACACTTCCGCTCCAATTCAAAATCATCCTGAGTCTCCCCCCCCCCCCCCCCCCCCCCCCGCCCCCCCCCCCCCCCCCCCCCCCCCCCCCCCCCCCCCCCCCCCCCCCCCCCCCCCCCCCCCCCCTCTCAGGTCTAACCTTTATGTACCCATATGAGTTGCTTGGTAGTATAGTGTCTTCAATCACCTTCAAATCGATTACAATGTCTTCATCGATCATTAAATGTTCATTTTGGTTAGGGTCAGGGTTCGTTGAAGCCTGTAAATTCTCCGATTGGATCGAACTTTCTTTTTTAGTAGAAGTGTGCTTATGTTTTGGCTTGGCTCCTCTGGGCGCAGGACTGGAGGAGGAGTGGAGGCTAGGATTTCTTCCTCTTCTGGCTCCGTTCTCCTTATCTCTCGATTCAGCTGGGCTCGAGCTGTACCGTACGATGCAGAACTTCTTTCACTTCCCGGAGGCACGGATGGCCTATTTGGGTGCGTTACTGACAAAGTTGCTTCTTCTTCCTGTGGGAAATAACCGTTCGCGACGCGGTTGGGATTGACTGACAGGGCTGCCTTCCTTTGCAATGGAAGGGGACCGTGCGCAACATGTGCTGGGTCGACTGACAGGGTTGTCCGCCTTTCCTGTGGAAAAGATTGGTTCGCAACTGGTTGTTCAGTTTGGTTTAAATTGTGGAAAGTATTGGTTCGCAACTGGTTGTTCAGTTTGGTTTAAGTGTTTTAAAGTTCGATTAGAATCCCTAAAATGCTTAGAATATCTACAATTTTTTCCCCCTTTAGGCCCTGATGGCTTGGGTGGATTTTTCTTGGGTAGAGGGGAGTCTTTTATTTGTCTAAGGCTCCCGTCTGAGCGTTCTCGGACTAAATAAATACCGTATTTGGCAAAGACTGGTATATCTATCTCTTTTTCCTCGTGGATAGACATTTTTGAAGAAAACATATTCAAAGTGATGGGTAAATTAGATAAGATATTGTTCCCCAACAATATGGACCAACTGGGTTCTCCCTGTACCTCGCTCACTTGGAAAGTAGTGAGGTAATATTTCTCGTGCATGCGGAGGTACAGCTGCACCTCTCCTCTTAACTTAGTTGGGTTATTATCGACCCCTTGCACCACCAGGTCGGTTTTCCGGAGCGGTACTTTGAAGTTACCTTCTTTCTCTAACTCTTTTAACCGCTTGGGTGTTACGAGGGATATACTACTCCCACAATCTAATAAAACACACGCTCTAGCCTCCTTACTACCTATTGAGGGAGTAAGATGGACATTAGTATAGAAATGGTGTCCCAGTTTGTATGGTTTTTCAACACTTTCCTGAAAAAATGTTTGGGCAACTTTTTTATCTTTCTCTTCATTAAATACAGCTACTTATCATATCCTTTTCTTAATTTTTCCTTTTACTGTCTTCCAGTCTTTTTGCCCCTATCCGACAAATTTTCTCTCTCCTGATTTTTCTTCGGAGAGGGAGAGAAGGGCTCTCTAATTAGGGACTTATCTTCCTCTCTTCTTTCTTCTTCTTCGTTTCTCATGTCAGAGTCCTCTTCGCTGGCCCTTCTGCACATAGACTCTAGTGGTTCTTTTTCTCACCGGAGGCTTGTATCCTTCTTCTTCTTCGTGAAGGTCTGGGCCCTCGCCCTGTTCTGTAGTGAACGCTCTGGTTTCTGGCCTTCATGCCGTTTTTGCCATTCGACTTTTACTGTTGTATGGAATGAACACTTGGTTTTCTCCGGAAGAGGGTTTCCATGAAGGAGCATCTCTGCACCTGGGCTGCGACCCCCTTTTATGATAAGCTTGGCATACCCGGCAGTAGGGCAAATCCCAGCGACAGGCTCTCGACGAGTGTCCGATAACCTCGCATGAAAAACAAACATGGTTTTCTTTCAGCTCTTGTTCCGTCACTCCTCTAAGTATTCCTCTGTTTTTTCGTGGAGTTTGCTCTGATCTTGCCTCATCCGTCATCTTCCGGACAACATTAGTCGATCTCATCTCTTCTCTTTTCCTATCCTCATATCTTGGTTTGTGGACAGACTCTTTATTTTTCTTGTAAGAGTGGTTGTACTCTGACTTCTGCCTATCTTCCCGTTCGTCTCGGGCCATGAACACTTTTGTGGTGCGGAGTTCCGGTTGTCTTTTGTTATCTATTTTCAA
>JABUQX010071284.1:0-10000 GCA_015478945.1 Trachelipus rathkii | reverse complement strand
ATATATATATATATATATATATATATATATATATATATATATATATATATATATATATATATATACTATATATATAATATATATATATATTATATATATATATATATATATATACGTTATATGCGTTAACTACCATCAAACGTCCTTTTATTCACATTATCAACTTTCAGAACTTTGCTGCTAGTATAACGCCAGAACGACTAACTTCTCTTAAGAAAAGGGAGAGGCAGGTGCCGAGTTGAGGGCGGAAATATGCATACAGACCGAAACATGTAATTTTACTTTAGTTTGGATAGCACAACTGAGGTATTGCTATGCCATATCCATTTACAAGAACGTTTTAGGTCGACTTTGAGCATACCAATTGCGTTTGATTTTGTTCTGAATAAAGTGTATGTATATATATTAAATATATCTTTATTCCGATAAAGGACCCCTCTTTTATGAAGGAGTCTTTACCTCAAAGACTGTTTTCAATTGGAATAAGTCACGTGAGCTTCAGCAGAAGTGATGGCTCGAGGATTTGGAAGAGGCATAGGAGGTCGAGGCAGAATGGATAACATCTGGGCTGGAGTTGGAGAACGGGACAGAGATCTAATCTGAACCGCGCTATCCTGAGGTGCATCTTCAGGTGCTAGTTGTATTCGAACATTAGATGTTGGGATTGCCTGAAGTGGGATGCTTTCAGCTGGATTCGTTACTACTGGTATGCACTTCCTACAAAGGTATTCTCTTGCGTTCATACTACGTACACAAAGTACGGCGTATGACAAGAACGGCAAGGTGAAGAAGGATAGTTCCTTGAGGTTCCTCTCCGATGTATGGGATGTGATAATATTGCTGGAAAAAATACGGGTGAAAGGGTAATATGCATCCGATTTGTTTAAACTGAATGATCTAGTCTTATGGTTCCAATGGAGTTCCTTCAAAGCTTGAAACTGAAATAGAACAGAGGAGGATAGTTGGTTAAACATAACATGCGATAGAAAATACAGAGCATTGATCAGAAGTTGGAGAAATCAAGGAAGAGAGGTTATCGTTTCTTTTCCAGATGGTATGGAGATTTTGAATGAATTTTAGAAAATAAATGCACATCCATGAGGAAAAGTAAAGACATAGTCATACACATGCTGTATGGAGAGTGTGTTTCTCAACATAGCGATTGAAGCTCCTAGGTTTTTTCTGTAAAAGAAATAGTGAGTGAGTGAAGTGTTCTAGAGTACAGTATAGGGTCTACAGGTTTGTATCTCTGAGAGATAGGCAGTGTGAATAAATCTATTGGTAAATTATAGGATAAGTGCTAACTAAACAAGGATTGAATCATCGCATAGAAGTAATACTTGGCATGGGGCAACTGCTAGTTGGCCTAAATGTCTGCAAAGCAAAGATGATGTGCCGATTCTTTTAGATAGGTGTATTTCCGTTGAACCATAATTCACGAATAAAAATAATTGTTTGGGTCATTGTACATAAACTCGAAACGAAGAGATTGATTCAAAGGGAAGATGTGTAGGAAAGTTATAAGTCTAATAAGAAGTGAATTCATCCCACTGAAGATAAAAGGTATTAAAGGGTAATTAATGCAGTAAGGCTAGCGGTCAGATTGAATAGTCAGAGAATAATTTCACAAGAAGCGTATAATGTATATGTTTTTGTTTCTTAGAGGGTATAACCGGTGTAGTTGTTAGTTTCTTTGCTTCTCAATTCTCTAGTAATGAAAGGTAAGAGGATATTTGGAGAGTAAAGTTGGGAGTTAGTAATTTTTGCTATTTAGGCGTGAGATGTATAGTGGAAGGTATAATATCCACTAATCTGAGTGAATTGTGATATATTAACTGTAGTTATATAGACTTGTTCGATTTAAATAATTTCACATAAATGCCCGAGATACTTCCCAATTCCGAGTATTCAAGTCATTAATAGTTATGCGTAGCGCCACTTAACTTGCATTGAAATTCAACTCATGATATTCGTATACATAGCATCACTCACATATAATAACTATTCACAATCTAACGTAGTCGAGTGTCTGCCCTTTTACATATGCTATTTATCAGTTCGATGAGTAATAGTAGATTTGATGTAGAAGCGTACGTTTGCCTAGAAGTCTTAATTTTTACTTCCTAAGGAGCTTTCACATTCGTACTTATCTGTAGCCAGTACCATAAAAAGAATGTTGACGGACGTCTCCTCCGAATCAAAATAGCAGCTTCGTTTTCTGATCTGCTAAAGATCCAGGTTAAACTCACTTACTCATTTTTAAATTTTCTGGGCTAAACTTTCATTCGAATTGTCATATAGTTAAATTCCCATTGGTTTGAGGCCCTTATGTGAAGCATTGAAACATTCTAAGAAAATGTGGCTTTCAAACGTTGGGTAAGAATGGAGATCTTGATTGTTGTTCACTCTAGCATGGTTGTTTTGATGACAGTTTCTTTTACGTCTGAGGGACATTCTAATGAAACGATTAAGATCTAAATATCCTTCTATAAAACTTACTTCACCGGTGCGATATTTTTCGTTATCGTCATCTTTGTTTTCTTCATTTTTATTCACTATGATTAACTTTTACATTCGTTAGCGCTGGGTGAAGTGATAGAACAGATCATTTCCCGAATTACCATTTCTGATAAATTTTTATCTCATATTGAAAAATTGTTCTTACAGAAGATTACAACGTGGTTCGCTCCATAATCAAATGTGGATATTTAATTTTGAAACTTTGATCTATCTAATATTTAATTAAGGGGAAGATGTAAGTTTAGAGATTTATTAGAGTTTTTATTAAATTTTCACATATGGTGTAAAATTCTTTACATGTTAGAGCTTAATATTTCTAGAACTTAGTTTTTCTACTTAATTTCGTAATAATTAATTCTATAGTGTACTTTAGCATTTTAATTTCTTAATATCCATTATTTTAATTTCTGTAATATATTTTTATCTCATCTTTTAGTTTTTCAAAATTTCCATTTTTCTTTTTCTAGTATTTTTTTAAAAAATCGCGCTGTCCCCCCCTCTGGAGTGAAACGTATTCTTTTGAAAATTTTTGTTTAGGCTTAAAGAAAAAAAATAATCAGAAATATAAATGATGACATAAATTCTAATGCCAATGGACTGTGTCAAGCTCAAGATAAAACCTAACAATTTAAATCTAACATTTCTAATCCAGGCTAAGGAACGATCGTTAAAACGATTGTTGATTCTTAATCCATCTAATAAAAAAAATTTTTTTTCTAATTTTTATAGTAATTATTTCTTCAATTACTAAGGGTGACAAGCGTATTGTCCTAAAACAAGTGTATCCACTAAAATTAGAGTTCATCTCACTTGAGTTCTACATCCAAACTAATGACTTAAACATCATGAGCGATCTGGTTTACTTAATTCCAACGTAGGTAAATGAACAGATTGCGAGGTGCGTATGGTGATCAATTTTCTTAAAAATCTGTAAAGTACCTTCTTAAAATTAAAGTGTATCCACTTAAACTAAAGAGGCTTAATCTTTCGGGAATTTGAAGATAACTCCAAATCTATGAAATCTATAAAATTTCTCCTAAATTTACAGGAATATACAGAAATTGATATGATTAATTAGCCGGGAGGTAGATAGGTAAGGTCT
Source organism: Trachelipus rathkii (assembly GCA_015478945.1). Taxonomy (NCBI): domain Eukaryota; kingdom Metazoa; phylum Arthropoda; class Malacostraca; order Isopoda; family Trachelipodidae; genus Trachelipus; species Trachelipus rathkii. The sequence goes on along the minus strand of JABUQX010071284.1, from coordinate 6,378 downwards.
GTACCGCCTATTATACATGTATTCAGATGTCCGAATTTAACAGGCGGAGGTTGGACAAAAGAAGTCTTCTCTGTAGTCTCCGTGTGTCACTTGCCTCTGCTTGTTGTAAAGCCTGTTCTCTTATCCTTGTCTTGACTTCTGTGTAAATTCTTGGCCAGTAGAATCTTCTGGGACCAGAAACAAATTGGTTGTGGTTATAAGACGGTCTTGTTTTCTTCATTTTTGATGAGTTCCTTTGGTGTGTGATTCTACAACCAGTGGGATTTGATGCTGTGCCATCTCTTTCGGACATCGGGAGATTCTTGGGGGAAGGAATTCTTGGAGGGGATCCGCCGTAGGCTCCGTATATTCACCTTCGTTTGCGGGTGGCTCCTGTGTAATTTCTCTAAACTGGGTATCTACTGAAATCTCTTGCTGTATGGGTGACAAGGATGGTCTAAACTCTCTTCTTTGACCCGAGGGGTGAGAGGGTGTTCTTATGAAGTCATTTCTAGGAGTGGAACAGATGAATTCTTTGTCAACACATGCTCTTCCTGCGACTACATCGCTATATCTTCTGGTTTCTACAACTTCGTCGTTTTGTCTCTTTTGTTCTACCACTTCATCGCTACGTCTTCTGGTTTCCACCGGAATAGGTTCTTTTATGGGGGCTTGATAGCTTTCCCAATAGTTTCTAGTCTGTGTTGACTGTGGTGGAAGAGCTGTTGGCGAATTGTATTCGAACTGAGTTAACGGCTGTGGTGGATCTGGAAGAGGCTTGTGTTCATATTGGGTTGTTTGTGCTGGAAGAGTTGGGAATAATAACGGGAGCGACGGTTTGGGTGGAGTGAGAATAATCTTCCACCTATCCTCTGTTTCTGAACCGATTCCTGATTCGCTTTTGGGCGCATCTTCATCTTTCTTCTCTTCGTCATTTTTCTTGGAGCTTAACATCTCTTTAACCTCGTGAGGGATTCCAAACTTCATCGTTTGTGAAGTCGAAACGTCGTATCTGCAACTTTCTGCGCAACTACCTTAGCACTTGTCCACTATGACGGGAAAGTCGCTACCTGACTCTTGCAATAATTACCATCATTGTTTGGCTCTCCAAACATCGGACAATATGATGGCCTTCAAATTGGGACATAGTTATGAACTATAGATGAGCTTCTGAGTCTGCTCTGATGAAACTTAGTCTCCGATTTAAATTCTCCTTTTGCTTTCGCTTTCTTATGTTGTTGCCTCAATGTTTTAGGTCGTGTATCTTCTCCCAACCTTTGCTCTCGCCCAAATCTCTTATATTATCGATTCTTTCTATCAGCACATCCCACCTCATCTGAAATGAAACCTCGATTTTCTCTGGCTTATTTACAAAAGGAGAAACATAATCTTGCATTTCGTAAGGGACCCTTTTTATGTAGCCGTGCAATAGGAAATGTGGGGATGAACCGATAGAGATCGATTGTAAGCGGAATTTATCGCGATTTGGGCGAAACTCAGATATTTATCCCAATCCTTGTGGTTGTCATTGACATAGTGTCGTAGGAAAGACTCGATATCAGCATTTATTCTTTCCACAACTCCGTTCTGGGATGCTTTGTAAGGCAAAATCTCTACCTTTTTTATTCTCCAGGCCTTGCACAAATCCTTAAACACCTGGCTTGTGAACTCCTGGGCAATGTCGGACACAAGAAGGTTTGGGAGCACTGTGTCTACATATGACCCTTTCTTGCAGTGCTCGGGGCAAATTCTTTACTTGTCCTAGTTTTACAAGGCACTAGTTTCACGTAACGCGTCTAAAACATCACGGCAATATAGTCTACCTATACTCTTGCTCCAGACTCCGGTGCACAGTGGGGCAGTTTCCCCAAATACTATTTTCAAACATCCGGCACGCCGTCGAACAAAGGTGTGTAGGGCAAGAGGCCAATCTGTTATCTCTCTGCTGTTGGAGGTTTCGCGCGACCCTTTTACTCTAGCACCATGATACACATTTCGGAGCTCTGCACATATTCTCTCTTTCAACCAAATTTTTGCTTAACATGGGAAAAGCGTTAACTTTCCTTTCACTCTCTGTTCTGTCCTTATAGGTCCTCCATGTCCGCTGCCCAGCGAGGCATGGCATTGATCTTCTATCACCGTGTAGATCATACGGTCGAGGGACCTGTATGACATAAGGATCGACTGTGTGTGGACCGGTAGTTATAAGACGCCGTTTGAGAGTAATTGAATGTGGCTGTGATAGGTCTTTGGCGGTTTTTCTCTTAACCCATTTTCACCAATTTTATCCTAATCTTGGGAACATTTATTACTTGTTCTTTTATGAAGGCCTTTTCGCACGAAAATTTGAGGCACTACTCCACGGCAAAGTCTGTTCGAAGGTGTTAAATCGCCCCTAAGTTGCTTTTTTTCTATTTTTTCAGTTGTTGTTTTTATTTTTCTTAAACACAGGTTGCCATTACAAAACGTTAGGTGCTGTGGTGTCTACTCAAATAAATCGGCGGGATATCTTGTTTTACCCGTTTTTATAGGACTAATAGTAGGGAGAGAGAAAACTTATCTACGAACCCAAGTGTGCCATCGTTGCTAAACGTCCAGTCTGCGTTTATTTTCGGAAGATGAAGACACAAGGAGTTTTGGATTATTCTGTCGATACATGGTCGACCCTTATAGACCGAACATGAAGACCCGATGTTTTGAACATTTTTGAAGCAAACACTACGGTCCAGGCATTCCTTCTCGATCGTATCATAGTTCTTCTCACTTCCTCCTGAGTTACTCAGGAGAGACGAAAGGTAAAGAGGTTTCTCCTGTCCCTTCGTCAGGTAAATTGCTGTGTACAACACCCCCCAATCTCGTGAGTCGCTACGCGTACATGTATCACGAAGAGATTCCTTGGGCTATAATCCGGGAATGTGAGCTGTGAGTTGTAACGAACCAACTTATCTTCAACAACCGTGTCAAACTGTCTTTGTTTTTTCGTTCGATTACAAAGGGGACAATTTCTTTTTATCTAAATATACTACGTGGATTTGTGCAAAACGACTGCGAAAGTTGTCTATTAAAAAAGCGAAAATACGAGAAGGAAACAAGGAATGGACTGTTGGTGTCCCTTTACATTTGTCGGAGGATGAAACTTTCATTAGTTTTCGAACTTATCACAGGATCAGGGTCTGATCCGGATGCTCTTAGGCCTATCTAAACTAGATACAATAACTGAGATGACTGTAAGGATAAGACATGCACCTTGGACAGTTTACTCTCAAGTTGTTTCTCCGGAAATGCATGTTTAGAACTTCTTCAAATTTCGAGGAGTTCGGCGAGTAAGCGTTCTTTCCTGATAGTACTAGCTCATCGTGCATCAAGAGTAGACCTGGTGCAACGGTATATCCTTAAGAGAGAATGATTTGAAGGCCATTGTCATTGCCCTAGCATATGAGGATGGGGGGCTTCCTATGGCCAAATGTATAAGCGGATATAGGGCAGAATAAACCCATTCCTAGTCCTAAACGCCATAGCGTGTTTGGGTTCATCCTCCTACTTTCTGGAATGCCAATTGGTTACGCGTCAGAGAGGGTCTATCTGACTGGTAAAAAATCTGTTCCCCCGAGCGTACGTTAAAGATCTCCTCTATCGATGGGAGTGGATAGACGTCCTGGACACTATAGGAGTTGAGGTAGCGGTAGTCAAGGCACACCCTGGGCCTTGAGATGTTCTTTTTTGCCACTACCAGTAATGGTGAAGAATGTGGGCTGTAACAGGCCTTGATATATCCCTTTTCCAACGCTGCAACCGTGTAATCATCGATGTCCTGTAAGTACTTATGGGGTAACATGTACTGTTTACGGAAATATGACTTAAGGAGCATCTAGGGATGTAGTTCATTTTAAACTTCTGAAAGCGGGCCTCAGGACTGGGATCTAGCTTAAATACAATCATCAAGTGCTTTTAGGGAACATCATGGGTAATGAGTCATCAGAAAGATTGAGAGCAAGTCTTCTAAGTACTCTGGCTTTTCAAGGATCTGCTGTTCTCAGCGCCTCTCCCTTATTGACATCCTTTCTCTTCGATGATTGTGCTACTTGTACACGTTGCGTGGTAAGTTCGTGTCTTTGATAGACCTTTGGGAGCATGTGGCTGGCAATGGCTGACACTACACGCTATGTGTTCCACTTATGTCTTGGAGCTTCTTCAGGCTGATTGGCTAAATTAGTGGGTAAACTGTTACCTAGAATTATCCCTTTTTTCAAATGGAAATTGATGGCGCACTCACAAATTATATATAACTGAGCACAAATTCTTGTTATTCCTTACGGGCTGACTGTAGTTTTTTGCAATTATAACAGTGGTGCCTCGTGATAGAGATGGGGGGTCATGAGATAACGAACTTCCGCCCTCCAATTCAAAACATCTTGAGTCTCCAGTCTAACCCTTTATGTACCCAATGAGTTTGGCTTGGTAGTATATAGTGTCTTCAATCACCTTCAATATCGTATTACAAGTCTTCATCGATAATTAAATGTTCATTTTTGGTTAGGGTTCAGGGTTCGTTGAAAGACCTGTATTAAATTCGTGATACCTGATTGGTGAGTCGAACTTTCTTGTTCTAGTAGAAGTGTGCTATGTTTTGTCTTGTCGTCCTTCTAGGCGCAGAGACTGTGAGGCAGTGGTGAGTCTAGGATGTCGTGTGCTCTCTTCTGGCTCCGTTCTCCTTGTCAACATTGGTTCGAGACTGGGCTCGAGCATGTACCGTTACGAATGCAGGAGACTTGCTTTCACTTCCCGAGAGGCGCGCGGTATGGCCTATTTGGTTTCTGAGGTTACTGAACAGATATAAGTTGCTACTTCTTCCTGTGGTAATAACCGTTCGCCACGCCGAGGTTGCGGATTGACTGAACAGGAGTTGCCTTCCTTCAATCTGGAAGGCGGGGAAGACCCGGGAAGAAACACCTCCAATTTCGGGTAACAACCCTGTGCGCAACAATGTGCTGGGTCGACTGACAGGGTGTACCGCCTTTTCTGTGGGTAAATATTGGTGTCGGCCAATCTGGTTGTTCAGTTTGTTGGTAAGTGTTTTAATAGCTTCGTATTAAGAATCCCTAAAATGCTTTAGAATTCTACAATTTTTTCCCCCTTTAGGCCCTGATGGCTGGGTCGGATTTTTCAATCTAGGCGTAGATGGGGAGCTTTTTAGTTTGTTCTTAAGGCTCCCGTCTGAGCGGTTGTCACGGACTAATAAATACCGTTATTTTGGCAAAGACTGTAATCTTCTCTTATTACTCCTCAATGGATAAACATTTTTGTAAGAAAACAATTTTCAATAGGAATGCGTAAATTACCGATTAAGAATTATTTATCCTCCCAACAATATGGACCAACTGGGTATCTCCCTGTACCTCGCGCGAGCTTGGTGAAAGTATTTGAGAGAGTAATATTTCTCGTGCATGCGGAGGTACAGCTGCACCTCCCCCTTAGCTTAGTCGGGTTATTATCGACCCACTTGCACCACAGGTTGGTTTTACGGACACAAAGGTACTTTGAAGTTACCATTCTCTGTCTCTAACTCTTTTTAACACCGCTTGCAGGCTACAGAGGGATATTACTACTCCCACAATCTAATAAAACACACACGCTCGAGCCTCCTTACTACCTATTGAGGACCAAGTAAGATGGGAAACATTAATATAGAATATGGTGTGATGTCCCAGTTTGATGGTTTTCAACACTTCTGAAAAAAATTTGCGGCAACTATTTTTATCTTTCTCATCATTAAATACCATCTTTATCATATCCTTTCTGAATTCTTTCCTTTTTCTGATTTTGCCCCCTACTAAATCCCGGCAACTGCTTTTCTGCTCTATTCCTGATTTTTCTTCGGAGAGGGAGAGGAAGGGCTCTCTATCTAGGGACTTATCTTCCTCTTCTTCTTCTTCTTCTTCGCTCATGTCAGAGTCTCTTCGCTGGCCTTCTGCCACATAGACTCTAGTGTTCTTTTTCTCACCGGAGGGCTTGTATCCTTCTTTCTTCTTCGTGAAGGTCCTGGGCCCTCGCCTGTCTGTAGTGAAACGCTCTGGTTTCTGGGCCTTCATGCCTTTTTGCATATCGACTTTACTGTTGTATGGAATGAACACTTGGTTTTCTCCGGAAGAGGGTTTCCATGAAGGAGCATCTCTGCACCTGGGCTGCGACCCCCTTTTATGATAAGCTTGGCATACCCGGCAGTAGGGCAAATCCCAGCGACAGGCTCTCGACGAGTGTCCGATAACCTCGCATGAAAAACAAACATGGTTTTCTTTCAGCTCTTGTTCCGTCACTCCTCTAAGTATTCCTCTGTTTTTTCGTGGAGTTTGCTCTGATCTTGCCTCATCCGTCATCTTCCGGACAACATTAGTCGATCTC
>JABUQX010071283.1:0-16093 GCA_015478945.1 Trachelipus rathkii | reverse complement strand
TAGACGCTCGCAAGTACAGTTGAATGGTGACGTTTGATACTGAACAAAATCTCGGGAGAATTGAAGGAAGAATGTTAGGAAAGAAGTTATGTGGATGTGCTAAGGTAGGATATCAGAATCTGAACAATTGTGGTTGATGAAAGAGGTGAGCAGCGGTTAAAAGTAAAAAGAAGCGTGGCTGAATGTTACTAAAAGACAATGATAAAGTTTCAAAAGAAAGATGCTATGAATAATATAAGGAGGACAAAAGAAATACTAAAGGTGCTACGTAGGAGAAAAAGAGGTAAATGAAACAATTTCGGAAGGAGGAATTAATGGCGAATTCAAGGAATAGGCGTCTTTGGAAGGAAGCGCGAAAGTTAAAGAATGAGAATAGTAATCGAAGTTAGATAATGAATAGGGATTGTGCTTCTGTAACTGATGAATGGATGTAGAGGAGACTGTGGAAAGACCACTATCTAAAATTGCAATATTGGCAGTATTGAGAGAGTGGATCTGCATGTGTTGTGGGTTTTGATGGCTGCAAGAAGGGATAGGTATTTTGAGGTATTGAGGTTATAGAAGGAGGGAATGGGTAGAGTGTGAAAGTTGAAAATGGTAAAATCTAAAGAGGTTATGATGAATTACTGAGTGAAATGATCAGAACGAGGCAAGAATAGTAGTGATTGATCGGATTTGAGGTGTGTGATAGAGTGATTATAAGGAGCGGATAATAGTTCAGGTTGGAGGAGGGTTATGTACTCATCACTACTAAGAGGCTAGGACGATAAGGAGGAATCGTAGAATTATCCTAGGGGATACATGTTTATTCGAGTGTCTGCTCCGGGGAAAATTATGTGGGTTTTTTGGTCGAAAGAGTTTGCGATCGATGTGACATGAGGATGATTGGATGAAGAAAAGGCGTATTAGAAAGTGGTAGAGAATGTGATGGATCAAATCTTTAACATTGAAAAAAATGATTGAAATGAGGAGAAAAGAATAAATTGTGATTTAAAGGTTTTTGGGATTGCAACGGGATATATAGGGTAAATAGGGAGTCTTTGCAGTGTTGTGTATATGGTGTTAGGTGGGAGGCTTTGAATGGAAATCAAAAGTTGTTGGATAGTGAGGGTGTGTGAAATAATGTCAAAGATGACTTGGTTTAGGTATTATAGCGAAGTGAGAAGGTTGTGTTATGTTCATTGTTATTCAAATTTGTATCAGGAATTGGGGTTTGAAAGAATTAGGGTGGAACCGAAGGTGGCAGGAAATGGTGTTAGAGATGGAGAATGGAGATTGAGATGGAGCGTGCTATTATTATATGCGGATGATTTGGTCTGTGTGGTGAATGAGAGGTTTGAGAATGAATGAATGGATATATTAACTAGGATATGTAAAGGAGGCCGGATTGAAATAAAGAGATAAGGAAGTAAAGGTTTGGGGTTAGTGAGTGAGAGGATAAGACTCTAATCTTAAAGGCCTACTAGAAGGTGACACTATTTGCTGGAACAGTGTCCTAAGTTTAATATTCTGAAGGTATGTGTTGCTTGCGAAGGCTGACGGCCTATGATGCAGTTGTTGTATAGGAATTGTGAATGGAGGAAGTGCCGCTGGTGCATATCGTTGGTGATGCAAAGGACTAGTTGGGTGCGCTAGGGTCTTGATAGGGTATGTGTTACTTAGTTATTAAGTAGCGACGAGGCTACTGGTTGGAAATCAAAGTATAGATCTAAGTTCAATGTGTTCAGAATGACAATCTTCAGGGGCGTTGCTAGGTGTGCGGAATGTTAAATGAGGAACATCGCAAAATGATTAGGAGTTGTCGAATAAATTGTGGTGTGAGAAAGGGGTAAAATGAGAGAATGAAAGTATGTTGAGGATGGTTTGGTCTGTGGAAAGTATGAATAGATGATCGGTGCTAGGGAATGTATAGAGGTGAGTGTTTTGGGAATCGCTGGGAGACCACAGAAAAAGTGGATTGAGTCAAGTAAAGGAATGTTAGCGGAGAGAATGGTGGTTTGGCAGAGGCGGAAGAAAGGTGCTGATAGGAGGGAATGGCGGAGTTATTGTGCAAACAGAGGGTTGCAACCGTGTTTTTCATAATAAAAAACAACCAGTGGTTTTTCGGAGTTTTTGGTTTTGAACGGAGTATCTTGTATAAGTTTATTGTCCAGGAAAACCACTTTTTCGTTGAGTAGACAGATCAATTTGCTAATTCACGTAAGTGTAGAACGTTCAATTTAACTAGTTCTTATATGAGAGACTGCAGTGTTAACACTCTTACAGACTATAATTGTTTCTGTATTAATTTTATATAGACTTTTCTAATGGCCGTTTTATATTTAAAAAAAATATAATGAATATTATTTATAATTAATTATATATTTATATAGTATATATATATATATATTAATACATATTATTTAATGGTTAATATATTATATATTATTTATTATCAATATAATCGTTTTAAAAAATCTTCAAGATCATATTTAGCAAATTAAATTTCATTTTTCAGTTCCTTTTTTATTGAATATTTTATATAAAAAATACATCTTCAAAACTATATGACAGGATATTTAAATGAAAGTTATCAGTTCGGGGGATATAAGGATATGAATGGCAGGCCAAGGGGCAGTTTAAAGTGAGCCAAACAACAGGTTCTTCCTGCAATTTATCAGAGAATATAACACGAAAAGATAGAAGGGTTTAACAACATTAGAGATGTAAGGAAGTTGAGCATAAATAGGAAAGATTTTTTCAACGTTTGGGAAATAATTGGAGCAACAATAGAAATAGCATTGGAAGAGAAAGGTTGAAATGTTTAAGATTTACAGGCACTCGAGATCAAAAAATACTGATTCTGTAGAATCCAACGCAGACATTCCAATACTTTCTATAATCTGAAAATAAAAAATAAAAAAATTTTAGTATTCCTTGAATATGATATAAGATATAAAATATTACTATTTGCCAAAAAAAATTTATATTATGTTGATTAACAATCAGAGGAAAGACTAAGGATAATGAGGCCTTGATTTTGTTTTTGTTTTTTTTTTTTTGTTTTTTGTTTTTTTTTGATTTGCGCCGAGGCATGATTGAGGTGGAATCTTGAATCTATAGTATATTGTACCTTTCAGTTCAAAGTGGACTAATATTCAGATTTTTAATGCAGAATTATAAATAAAAATTTTTTATTCTTATACTGGCTATTAACGCCGATGGTTACTATGGTCTTCCGTTTTACATCGATTTTAATTCAACAAATTGAGTGTAGAGAACAAAACCCAAGAAGTTGCGGTTTTTGGTGGGTTTTTGCTCTTGGGTTTTTGGGGTGCCCCCTGGTGTCCCCCTGGCCCAGGGAATGAACCTCAACTGACGATACCACAGTGAGCGTTTCTGTCGCAGCCTCGTGAAGCCTAGGAATTTGAAGGATGAGTTTAAGAAATTAATACAGAGGGAGGTGGTAGGTTTCGATAAACAGAGGTGGTGAATCCTGTTTTTCCTCTCTCTCGATGCTTGCGTGACGCCACCTTACTCCCAATCTTGGGAAAAAGGTTATATAAAGAAGGAATAGTTTGGAGAAACCTTCTAATGAATTTAAAAATATCAAAATAAATCGTGTTGTAACGCTTAAATATGTTTGTCTGGGGCTAGTATCGTCTAAAATCTTTGCTACCATTATGGCTATGTTATCTGAAGACCGAGCAGTCTTCTTGTCTATTATTCCAACTTGCAAATACTACTTTAACAGTTATATATATTCTTATTCACTATAAAATTTCATTTAGCATAACGTATTATTAGTTTACAAGGTATAGTCACCAGTATTCTATTAATTTAAGAACTTGAGAAAAATCTGTGTCTTTCGAGATTTGCAAGAAAATGTTATGCTCCTCTCCATTTAATGTCTCCAATGAGGTATGTTTAACATTGTATCTTGAAGACCTTTCAAGAAAATGTTTATGCTCTTCATGATAGTATGTTTAACAAAAGTGGCACATCCAGAACTTAAAAGGAGACAGACTTTCATCTCGGAGAGCTACTATCTTCTTTTGCACATAATTTTGGGCAATCTAAACTTTTTCACCTTCCCTAGTAAGTATATTAAATTCTTTCCGGATTTTAAAAGGAACAAATTAACTGCAAATTAACAATTGATTTATGATTACAAATCTTTTATTTATTAAGTATTAATAGGCCAAGTATTGTACGATCCTATTTGTATAAACAATAAAAACTTGTTTTTAATTGAAAATCTTGCTCTTAATTTATTATCTACGCAGTTTAATCTAAATTTTTGTGCAATTTCTGTGTAGATTAATGGAAGCTTGCAAAACTTCAATAATGTATCGGTTTATACTTCTTTAAACAGCGTTAAATACTCCATTTTTTTCTATTTACATTACTGGACGAGGTAGAATTTCTGTCCACACCAAATGATGTCATATTTCTCTAATTTACTTCCTTGTATTCATCGGTTTATTAAATGAATTTGTTCGAAGTAAACCAACACCGTTTAAATAGTTATCATTCATTTTAAGGCCGTTTTTATATAGGCAATGATTTTCACCATTGAGGCACTCCATGTCTAATTTAACAGAAAGCACATGACTTGCAAAACTACACCGTCTCTGAATATTAATTTCGACCTGTTAATTCCTACCAGAAGCGTGCGAATTCAATCTAATCTTGATTTTTAAAATTAGACGATCATAAAATATCTGAAGAGGTTTTAATTTTAATATTTTATATCTTTCAAGACATTAATGAAAAATCTACATGGGCATTTTTTATTTTTGGAAAGTTTTTGAGTAGCTAAGGAGACCTAAACCTAAAACTATTTCATTGCTATACATCAACGTTGAAATTTTTTTTTTCTAGATAGGAGCCACTCATAAAATAATCAGAATTCATTTTGAATCAGCTGTCAACGGGTTGGGCTATAAGGAAAGTGCTTGCAGTCGCAGTTTTTTGTAAACTCCTATTATATATAATCAAATAACTCTAACACTGTAATTTGGTTAAAAATTGAATAAATCATTAAATTTTTAACTTTTTATGTTAAACATTGAATTTTATCTTTTAAGGTTAATCGCATGTTTGTTATGGCATTTTTCACATATAACGAAATTTGATCGGATTAACGGGAAGACTCTTCATTTACAAGTTTAGGAACCTATGTAAACGGGGTATAAGGTTCCACAAAATGTTAGCCTTGGGGAGGTTCACAATCCCAGGAGCACTTGAGTATAAACATTGTAGAACAGTGTGGAACACTTCAATGTATCAGAGCAGTACTGCATTGCGACAGTGCAAGGATAAAGATGTAGGCACCAACTTTGCAGTATAACGATTATAAAAGGCTCCCCAATACACTTCCTCTCTTAGCCGATGTCGGCAACACTGTTGTACCATGAAGGAGCAAAAAATTATGAAACATAACTGCATTTCATAGAGACAAACAAAAAGGACGATAGATTCTGAACAATCTAACAATCGACTAGTTTCAAACTGGCGATAACTGTGCGGCAATTCTATCGAAATTGAAAAAAACTATATCCTTTTCTGTATCTCAAAGGACGTTCCCAGCCAGAGGCATACAGCTGGTTCTTCGAGTGTTTCTTATCAAAGACTCAAGAATGACCTTGAAATGACCCCAGGAAGCGTGTCACGCGTGTTCTTTCTTTAATACAATACAAGCGATACAGGTTTTACATGGAAAGGGGACATGGATAGCTGCGTCAGTTGTACCGTTGAGGGAGCCGTCACCAAAAGTACCAGCGAGGCCCTCATTCACTTTATCGAGTACCTATGAGAAAATGTGTCTAGATTGGGAAACGAGTGTAGGTGGGGAGCGCTAGGTGCATATCCAATGAGCAGGGACCCTGCATAAAAAGGGGGAGGAATCCTGCAATGCTAGTGGAGTCACACTAATGAATGTCAAACTCGCTTTGAGGTGACGGTTTGATTTTTGCTTAAGCCGGACACCATTTCCGCTCCAATCTTAAAATGGAACCAAAATTCTTCATTTTCAGATAATTTTGATCAACTAAAGCAAACCGCTGCTTTTCTGACCTCTAAAACGTCATTTTCGTGTCATTTCTTTTGTATTTCATTTTTGAAAACCTGTTTTTGACTTTTTTAGATACTCGTCCTACAATGTTTGTTCGAAATGACTTCAAACTTGAAATATACAAAGATTAGACTATTACCTAAAATCTGTTGGAAAGAAATATTGATATTTGAACCAAAAACCTACTTTTTTTTATTTTGAAATTGAAAAAATTGCATAAATAAAAAAAAATAAATTTATGGTCATCCGATCTGTATGAAATTTTCAGGTCATTTGTAGTCGGGGAGATGCACATTTTTTATTTAGATAATTTGTTTGTATATGGAGTAGTTGTGGATTTGTCTTAATTAACCAAATTTATGGGCAAAACTTTTTTTGAAAATTTTTAAAAATATTAAAAGAAAGAAAGACGAGAAGGAAAAAGAAAAAATGTAAAAAAGAAAAATGGAAAAAGAAAGAAAAGAAAATAAGAGAAAAAGGAAAAAAAATAAGAAAAAGGAAGAGAAAAAAATAAAAAGAGAAATTTTGGCCAATTCTGAGATGAGTTAACGTAGTCTAGAGATGACCAATTTCATTATCCTCATCCCTTTCCTCTGATGAAGAGAATGAGGATAGCTCGGTTTATCTCATTATCCTCATTTCTTTACTCTGTGAAGGAATGAGGTTAAGCTCGAGTAATTTCATTTCCTCAGTCCTTTTCTCTGATTTGCAAGAGAGAGATAGCTGAGTTTATCATTATCTCTTCCCTCTTTCCTCTGCTCGAGGATGAGGATTAGCTCGGAGTTATTCAATGTATCCCTCTCCCTTCTCTGATTGAAGAGAAGTGAGGATAGTTCGAGTATTTCATTATCCTCATCCCTTTCCTCTGATGAAGAGAATGAGGATAGCTCGAGTTATCTCATTATCCTCATCCCTTTCCTCTAATGAAGAGTTATCGGCAAGCAGGAATTTGGTCATGAAATAGCATTGGTAATCTTTCATAATGGTGCTCGCTCGCGCTCACAAAAAAAATTTATAAATAAATTAAGTTCGTAGTTAAGCTCAAAGATCAAATTATTTAATTGTTAAGATTTCAAAATGTCAAATTTGAAATCAATAGAACTGATTCCATTTGTTCATAAAATCCAAAAGTTTTCAACACAAACAGTAAACCAAGATGATGACATAGCCTAATATCAAGCCATTATGAAAAATTAAAACTAATTAAAATATAGTAGTGCAAAAATTTTATAATAACAATTATAACAAAAAATTAAACATATGCATTCAAATTATAAAAATACCTTTATTTCTTCATCACTCAACTTGTTGACAAGCACAGAAGGAAGTTTTGATGTCAAAAGTTGAGCAAAGAATTTCTCTTCGTCTGATTCGAAATCCAATTCCATCCAGTCCTTGTCTTGTATTTTATTCAACAATAAAGAAACAATTCTGACATTCAATTGGGTAATAACAAATTTGGGTTAGATATAATAATAAATATTAATAATACATATAATGAATATAATATAATAATAAATTAACCACATCCTCTTCCAGACATTACCTATAAATTCCTGATGTGTGTGGGGAGAGCGAATTAGCCACATAGTATGTCCTGCCTGTCGTAGAAAGTGATTGAGGGACAGTGGTAGTTGGGTTGGCTGCCACTACATTTATCTTGGCCAGAATGCCTACACAGTGCCTAGGTGCAAGGTCTGAATCGCCGTTAGCGACGTATATCGTTCGGCGAAAACTGTCATGAAGTATTGTACATGGAATGGTCAGAAGGAATAAAATTGATAAGGAAAAGGAGAGAGAAGGTGTGTATGTACTTAGAAGAGTAAATTTGATTTCTCTGTGACTGAAGCAAAAATGAAGGAAACGGTGATTTATGAGGTGAATGTCTCGACATGCATTAATAGGAGTGAATGGCAGGGGTTTTGTGAGACGGTATGATTGTGGGCCTTGCCTGGGGCCCGATAGGACCCTACATTGACGAGATGCACAGTAGACTCTTCCTCCCAGTCCGTGAAACCCCTATTGTGATTTTCTCTGACTGCGCGACGTTTCTCACTTATGGGTATAAAGTGGGCGGTAAAGCGTGACTTTTTTTCGACTTGCGTAACTATTCTATCTACTACTGTCTGTTTCGGTGTAATGCTGAACCTCACTTCCAATCTGGAAGATAGGATGATGCTGATGATGTAGTATATATAACATGAAGATTATTTACGGTTACTCAATAAACCAGTGTTTCAATATTGAGTTTAAAAGCTGTAACAGAAATTAGTAACAAGCCACCCTTTCCATGTTGAGAATGATTCTCCCCATCATCTTTAGGATTAATAGGTTTTTGGATTTGTCTTGACAAGTTTTTCATCAACACAGATTTCAACATCTCATTCTTTCACTTTAGAATCATTTTTTGATCTTCAATTTAACGCTTATGATAGAGCGATGTTATGTTTCATATTGGAGAAAAATCTGGAATTAAATAAAGGATTTCATTGGCTTAGCTGGGTGGATACCTCAAATTCATAGCCAATTTGCTAAAGTTCTGCAATTGATGAATCACCATAAAAAAAATGTCAAATTATGCAAAAATTAATTAAGGGAAGCAATCTAGTTTGAGGACTAAAAATATACTGTAAAAAGCCAACTTTATACCAGTAAAAAAAGATAAAAATACTACGACGCTACATGATTTATTTTTTATTAAGGTTGAATATACATGAAATGTAATAATGATAACCATCAGATTTTATAAATTAAGAAAATACAGAATATCGCAGAAAATTATAGACATATTAAACATAAATATGCTAACTTTTTTGTGTATTGTTTACTTTGATGCTTTAGTTCACAAGTTGTTGAAAACAATTTCAGTTGATTTGCAATTTTATTTTAGTTAAGTATTTGACTATGTTGTATAGCCATAGCTATCAGTTGTTATATAAAAAATATCTTTTACTCAAATCAAAAGTGAAAATCTCTAATTGAACAATTTAATTATACTTTAATGAAGTTAATTGATTAATCATTTAAAATAGAAATCTTTATAGCATCTTTAGTTACCTTATTTGATATTTTCAACACTTTACTGATTTTAATTTGATAGATAAACACTTATTTTACTGATTTTAATTTGATAAATAAACATTTATTTTACTGATTTTAATTTGGTAAATAAACATTTATTTTACTGATTTTAATTTCATAAAAAAAAATATTTAAATACTATATCATTTAAAATGAATTATTCAAGTTGACAATTATTTGCTTAGAATAATCTAAATGAATGAATTTTACTAAGGTGCGTTATTCTACAACAGTTATTTTATGCACCACCAGCAAATCTGGTGCAACAAAGCTTTATTGATAAGCATCCATTGTTTTTTTTGTTTTGTTTTTTAAACGTGTACAGTGTACAAAATACCTAAAATTGAATTTACTCTTTACAGACAATTAGCATCTTATTGACAGATTTACTATGTTGTGGTCAGAGAAGCTGCAAGTATGGTGACTTTAAGAGAGTGGCTGTAATGTTTTTAATCTAATGTAGATGGATGTGAATTGTATGGTGACTAACACTACGACACACTGACTGACTACTTCAATCTCATACAATATTACACTACTACTACTACAATACTACAACTAAGAACTATATATACAACTAAAACAATACATTACAACTGAGAATCATACCTCTACAACTGAAAGCATTCCACTACGAATACTATTCTGCTATTTTACTCCTCTACTTCTACTGATCCATTAGTCAACATAGTAGGTCGTACTCTGGACCTTCTGCAAACTTTCACTTCATTTTCTTCTTGTATTTACCGTAAATACGAAAACTGGTTAAAACTGATTATTTATTAGTTTATTATTAATCATTATATAATTATAGGGAATGCCACCGGGGCACTTTATATAACATTTTTTTGAAAAATCGCTTCCATGGATAATGGGGTGTTTCTCACCATAATAAACGTGTACAGAAACTCCAAAAGACATCAATAACTTCAGGGATAGGTAACTGTCCTGAGAGTTTTAACAATCCGAGTTTCTTTTGAATTTACCTAGCATGAAGCCTATATTTCTGGGAATGTTTCTGTAATTCATGTACTAGGGTAGCTCGAAGTTCTAAGTGATGGTCAAGATTTCCATATAAGTATAAGGAGAAACATTTATACAGGGAATCCCCTCCCCTGGCGAGTTCTATAATGGTGAATTCATCAGGGGTAAAATCCCCAGAAGGATCAGTAATGTTTTCAATTTCCGTGTGTGAATCTTTATTGACATGTATAAGGAGAACGGGAAAGAGCATCAGCTACAATATTGTTTTTACCGGCAACATGCCGGATTTCAAAATCAAATTCATTTAAAACTCTTCCATTGTACGTGATATCAATGGCATGTGATCAGTAAATATGTATTAAATTTTGACCCCTTTAAGAAAGGTCTTGGACCTTTGAACAGGCCCATTCCGCAAAGCCGTCATTATTAAAAGTTCCTTATGATGACGCCGTAATTCAATCTGAGCTCCGTGAAGGTCATGGAGATGGTACGCTATGGGGTTGTTGTTCGGTTCACCCTGACTCTTGCACTGGAAAAAGAGTAGATATTCTAGATCATCTCTGCGGCCCAGCACCCCAACTGGTCGTAAATTCACATAGTCGTCGGGCTCCGGTGCACTTCCAATACGAGGTGGGAAGCAGAGGATTTGCGCTAATCCACGGGGAGAAAGTGACCAAAGACATGCTAACGTAGCTTTTCTTTATCGAAGAGCCCTTTTTTATATAGTTTTTTTTTTCGAACAGCGCCGGGTGTTGGCATTCTGCATCCATTTGATGATATTTGCCTCCCTGTCTCACCTGGGAACATAAGTCCTGGGCTTATAACTGGGATCAGCGAGCATGCCAGTTGGGGAATTTTGTCTCTCCCTCACTAGCAAGTTTTTCAAACATCGATTCCTAGGACAGTGAGCCGGAAAAGGATGATGTTCACAAGAAAGTCCCTCAGTGAAAGGAACAACTCAGAGAGCTCTAAGGACGTCCTTTGAATGTGTATCTTCATGCAGAGCGCGTGCCTGCACTCTCGAACTCTCGTGCTTCTTTATGCTCTGTGAAGAAAGGGTTATTTTGTGCGCCACAGAGAGAACTTAACCTTTGATAGGGTATATACGACCATAATCGTTTGTTTGTACTGGGAGTTTGAGTTTACTTGACGCCTTATGTTCTAGGCAGAAAGTATCTTGGTCCAAGGTAGAGAAGGTGACTGAGGTCTTAATTTCGCCAAGTGTCACTTAAGAAGCGATGATGTACGTCTAGGAACACCATCACCTTAGTGACCACGGCAACCAGTCAGCGCGCCAAGCATCATTCCACGTTGAAAGCGTGCGGCCGAGGACCATGTATCTTACCTCCAAAAGTCGGCCGTGGATACTTATAATTGAGTCGATATTTGAAATGAGAAATGCGTGGAGAGATGTCAGAATTGGTGCGCATCTCACTATTCTTCCCCGCCGCGGCTCGCCGTTCCATTGAAACGTGATGATAAAGGGCCCGTATTCATTTATCTAGGCAGGTTCCAATCGTGGGAAAAACCAGTATGTATTACCGCCCAGAGGTAGACAGTAGAACTTCATATCCCTCAACTATCTGAGATCCACAAAGTCCGGACTTATTTCCGTAGTCGAAAGGCTGCTATTCGGGATTAGAATCAGAAGAGTGTATGCTGAAATATTTGCGGACATATCTAATTAAAGCTTCCGCGATATATGTCGACTCCGAACACTAAGACGTGGCTTGCAGGCAACTAGGAAGATAAGAGCGAGATGATGAACACAGGGGATTTGCTAAGGACGATGGATTTCTCTGTTCTATAAAAACTTGTGCAGAATTGCGCGTGCCGATCGGAATCTTTTCTTTCAAGGGGACTAAGAAAGCCGGAAGCACTTGGAGAAACGACTTGGGGAGAGGCATTTACCTCAATATCTGCAGAACAGAACGCGGTCTGCTGCTATTACATAGCTCCAATGAAGCAGTGAGGCACGCGCTTACGACAAGAGGCGATCATAGCCGCCACACGCAGAAGAGTATTACCCCATCGATGTACTTGAGATTGGTCGAGAAATTTCGAAACTTGAAATTTCGCTTCAGAAGAGTCCAGAAGTCTATGTTGTAAATAATTTGTTCGGCACTTCGTACAACGCGCAACTACAAATCGACACCACGTACTCAAAACAAATCCTTTGGATGAACTTTCCAAAGATGGGAATACAAACTTACCAATGGTGGATACTATCCTGTATTTTGAAAGAACATTCGAATATATGTATGAAGTAATGGGACAATTAAGCCAGCAAATGATTACAAATTAACTTCTATTATTCGAATCTACAGTGCCAAGCACTTGGTGTTTGGTGGAATTTTAGCATCCACATTTAGGTAGGTTTCTATTTTTCCAGCAAACAGTTCCTTCCCTGTAGTTCATATGTACTTCCCACTGCCTAGGTTGCCAGAAGAAAGGCCATACAATTCTCGTCCCGTATACTACGGCCCAGTGTTTTAATCCCTAATATATATACGTGATATCTGTACCCTAAGTAAGTCCAAGACGGTGTCAAGAATGGAGCGATTTGATGAGAAGTATTGAAGCTTATATAAGAGTTATAAAAACCCGTGCGAACAGGGAATGCAAAGAAGGAAAGGGTTTTCATGCCCCTGAAAAAGCCTATAGGATCTCCTCAACTCGGTCTACCCAAGACGTACAAGATATCCCGCTGGGAAAATAAACCTCCGCTTAACCTTGAAAGAGCGAACTATATCAAGAGGTGGTAGGGAAGCATTTCACATTAAGGGAGAGAAACGAGAGAACAGCGTAACGGGCACATTAAGTCAAACACATATGAGGAGCGATTGCGATTTAGATGTATATTGTCAGACTGACACATCGTCCTATACCGAACAACTACTTCCAACGTACCGGTTCTCTCTCTGAACGCCCCCGACATGAAAAGACTACGGGTTTAATATGTAGCACCAGTGAGAGATCAAGATACTGATTCAGGAAAATTTATATATTTGAAATCTCGAAGGGAAGACAGCTACAATTTCGACAGATCACAGCGTGCTGATTAGATAATTCCACGTTGACGGCAATATATACATTCTGGCAAAGCGAGGCATTAAAGTTCTGTTGAAACTACAAAGAAGATGCTACAGCAGAGGTAGTTGGCTCCGAAGTTGAAAAACTATTCTTCAGAAAAACAAAGGGAAGCTTCAAATAAAACCTGAATAGAGGATGATTAGCGGGAAAATCGGATATTCGAATCCGACTTTGGAAATTTATCTACCGCCGATGTTGCCCAGAAGCTTACACTAACTTTATCGACCACTGCGAAGTCCCGGCGGGAAGGAGAGAGAGGATTTTACACACATCGATTTACGCCCCCTGCGCGATGATTTTACCTGAAACCTGGGATTGGACATATCCACGTAGAGGCAACTTGTCTCGAGCGCGCCTCGACAAGAGGCCGATCAAATCATCAGTCATAATAGTCTCCAGCCCACAGAGTAAGAGAATATCCCTCTCGGGTCAGTCAAAAATCCCGCTTAACTCTCTTGCATGGAAGAAAAACGGTGATCAGAGGCAAATGATTCAACGTTTTTAGTTTGAGACGTCTACTAAAGAGAGCTCGAGGCTGAGCTGATCAGGCTTACGGCACTCTCCGTATGCGAGCCTCGAGTGCGCGCTGTATCCAACCATACAACTATAATAGGCTGAACTATTTTGACTAAAAGCAACAAACAAAAACTAATGAGACGGAGAAGTAAGCAAAAGAGTGTCAATCTTCGATCGCCTATTCTGAGCAGCGAAGAATTGTTCGCGTTGTTAGAATAAAGAGACAGTACAGTTTTCATAAGTGCGACTATGTTCCATCATGTGGAGAGAAAAACCTGGATGATAATAATTTATCCTTCTTCGTACTTCCCGTAAATTCTCCACTGCACACGAGTATATGTTCCAATACGAATATAGAGTGGCCGAACCGACACCACTAGTCATTTTTATATTGATTGCGAAACTTGAGTTCCGGCGACCCAACTCTAGATTCGCATAAGAGACCTTCTCACACCGAAGGAGCTCTCATTCTATGGATAATTCGGCTTTCTTCAGTGTGTCAGAAGGCTATTATAGCTCAGTATGATTTCACGGCCTCATCTCTCAAGAACCTGCGAGAACGCACCACTTCATAATGGCGCAAACGTCTACAGCATCCTTACTTGACACCATTGGTTCCGCGCGCGAAAAGGATCAAGGATATTTTCGTGGAGACGAGAAGTGCTACGCTCATACTGTCATCTAACTGTAACTTGCGACGCTAGATTAGGAGAGAATATGGGAAGAAAGGAAGGGATTGAAAAGATAGCCAATGCTTTTGTTCCAGAAGTCGAATGGTGAAGTCTATTCGAGCCAAGTGGCGCGAAGCGTTATCTGATGCAATATTCTGTGGTTTATGGCAAAACTTGTATGTTATCCCTCTGGGGGGGAAGTCCTATAATTGAGCAGAAAGCACGAATGTATAAGTTGCCAGAGATGGGATATGAGCATTCTACATGGCCCAATGAGAACAGTTCTGACTACACTGCTCCGCGAGCGCGACGGGAAACCAATATAAGTCAAGAAACGTTGTCGAGTCAAGGGGGAACTCCAAGAATTTCACCATAGCAACACCTTGCACCACTCACTTGGCACAATAGATGATTCGGTCCCTTCCACCAACAACGTATAACAGGTCAATCAAAACTTAGTCTAGGGATTATATCTGCATCACGAAGAAGTTATCTCCAAACAAACTTCGCTCTGATTTATATAAGGTCAAGCAGACATTCACTAATCTTAATATGCCGAAACATAGATGTGCGCCCCTCTGAGAAATCACGTGCTATACGCACAAATAATTCACCAATGTAAGGCAACTTGTATATTGCGAGGTGCGTGTGCCTATTAAATAGAAAATAAAAAAGTTTCTTGTTTTAATGATATAGTAAACTGTGTTATTGGATGTGATTCTGAGTAGAAGATCGCATGAGTACTTTTCTCAAATGACATTTGTTTATCAATGAACAGTGAATGTGTCTGAAGGTATCAAACTACAAGTGATTGATGAATTAAAAGGGATACCTTTAAAAGAATTTGCAATCCAGTTTGATGAATTGATTGATATGGCTGCCCAACTCCTGGCGTTTGTAAGATACATAATTGATAGTGATTTCAAGAAGGAATTTTTTTGATGTCATGCTTTAGACTCAACTACAAGAGGTAAAAATATTTTCCATGAAGTCTCAAAATTTTGAGACTGAGACTTTCTTGAAATGCCACACATGCTTGTACAATTGAAAGAGCATCAGTAATGCTTGGACATTGATCAAGGTTTCAGTGAAGTAAGAGAATCCTGAGACAAGGCATCTTCAAAACTATACTAACTTTACTGGCATTGAAATTAGTAATTGATGACACATCTGGCTTCTCAGCAGATGGAGCTGCAGTCTTACTTCCCTGAATTGAGTGAGTCTGATTAGAAACCTACTCACTCTTAATTTGTAACTACTACCACAAGGCAGGCAAGAATAATTCCTTGGGTTGGGGACTACTCAGTTGCAAAGGATGCATTTTCCACACTTCCCTGCTTAAGTTAAGGTTTAAAATGAGTGAGGTTTACCCTATCATAGCTGATGTCGTTCTGAACTCTTTGCTGATGTTTTCTACTATTTATATGTGTGAGCAAAGATTTTCAACACTGTTAAGCATAAAAACTAAACATCGAGCATGACTTAATGTGGAGCATGACCTTTGAGTATGTCTTTCTAATACTCATCCTAGAATTGAAAAACTTGCCTGCACAAAACAGCCACACCCTTCACAATGAAGTTTAATGTTGGTTAGTAATAAAGTAATCAGTTTAACTCTGCATGAGTAGTATCACTGTACTTTGCTTGTGTTGCTGTTTAACTGCTGAATACAATCATTACAATTTGAACTATT
>JABUQX010071282.1:0-34255 GCA_015478945.1 Trachelipus rathkii | reverse complement strand
GGATACAATAAATATGGAGAAACTTTTGTCGAATTAGTCTGCTTAAGAACATTAATATGGGGAGCGGACCTATCCGGAGGGACAGGGGAATTACAGAGCCCCGTGTGTGCGCTAAGCAGATAGTTTAATTCTTTACTTCGATATCGTTTCTCCAATATTCTTGAGGTGACTGTCCCTCTGCTCCAGTAGATGGTTCTCCGAGCGTTTCTGCTGGCTACAGAACGAAGATGTTCACTATAATATGATGGGTCTAACATTAGAGAGGAGTGATTTTTAAGCGCGTATAGTAATTAGGTCTCCTGCACCCAGATACTCAGATCCTAATCCGATTGTATATTGGCAATTTCTCACATAAGAATGGAAATGTTGTGTCGAAGGTGAATTTGTATGCGGATTAAACGTATCAAGGAGTTTGTGTGTGGATTCAAACAACAGTCATGCTGTAGAAAAAGATGAATTTTCCACTTCAAGGCAAGCATGTTCCCCGAAAGGCGAGCAGTGAGGGCTGAGAGGCAGAGGGAGAGGGATGACAGTAATTCATAGAGAGATTGACGTCCTGGACACACCTTTTTCTAGTGAGATTCAAGCAGAAAATTTTCCCTGGTTTATTCCATGGTTTAACTTTCAAACCAAATGTGCTGCCAATATTTAAATTTATTAGACTTGTTGATGTTATTTCTTTTTTCTACACTGATATTAGTAATTACACTATCAGTTGAGGTATTTAATATTTTCCTTTAACTCTTAGTTTTTAATAACACTCTTTTTCAAAGATTGCCGTTTGAAATGAATCCAACACTGACACGTTCAAATAAAATCGAAGATATATTCATTGTCATCATCGTAAAAATTAAAAAAAATAAAATTTTAAAATAAATAAATTACATTTAAAGTCCTATTGCTTAAAAATGACATTATAATTTTTTTTTAAAAAAAATTAAAAGTAACCAAAAATTTTGTTAAGAATAAAATCTTTAAATATCTTTTTTCATTACATTCGTAATAAATCAATGTGTATTTTAATTTTATCTCAAATTAAATTAGCATGTAAGGCACCCAGTTCTCAGCCTTATTCATTTTTTAAAAAAAAGTGTATGACTTTCTTAATTAGGCACTCTTCTATGATTATGTAGTCATCTAATAACTTATTATTATTATTATTTATATATTATATTATTATTATTGTTTTTATCCTTATAAAGATTATTATTAATGCTTAATACAATTTATCGTATTATTTAAATAATAATAATAATTTATATCAATAGTTATAATAATAAAATATAATAATGAATAATAATATAATAATAATAATAATAATTAATGAGTTAATAATAACAGTAATAATACATTAATATTTATTTATTCCATATAATAATAATAATAAAATTATAATAATAATAACTAATAAAAATATTAATAATAATAATTAATCATAATATATAAATTTATTAATTATTAGTTCCATAATATTAATTATTATTGTATTCTTCACATAAATTTCACAAATTTTCACTATTTATTATTATTATATTATAGTTATTTGTATTTTTATTTACTACTTTGTAGATGATAATAAATAATAATAATAATAATAATAATAATAATAATAATATAATAATAATAATAATATTAATAATAATAATAATAATAAATAATTTATTATTATTATTATAATTATTATATAATTTGACACTAATTGAACAACCAACAGTCACTATTATATATTATATTCATTATTTATATCTATTAATAATAATAATAATAATAATATAATTAATAATAAATAATTAATATTAATAATAATAATAATAATAGATAATAATAATTATTAATAATAATTCTTATAATATATTACTTTAATTTTAGTGTATATTTTAATAATTAATTTTTTTTTATCTCTAAAATATCTATTACAGTATTAATAATTCTATTAAGAATAATAATATTAGATAAATAATAATTAATATTATATGAATAAAATCAAATCAAAAATAATAATATATAATAATAATAATAATAATAATAATAATAATAATTATTAATATTTAGATAATAATTCTATATATTTTTTTTAATTAATCTGTGCTATGATGATGATCAAATTAAATAAAGATATGAGAGTCTTAATGAGTTTCACTCTTTTTTTTACATTGAATCAATTTTTTTACTTTTATATCCGTTTTATTCAATTAAAATATAAAAAATGGAGATGAAACCATTAGTTGGTTTTGAAATTGATTATTTATCTGTGAATTGCATATATGAAATTTATTATATTTATTTTTATTTATTTTTTTATTTATTTATTTATTTAACCTTAGAACAAAATTTGGGTATGAGATTCATAACACAATTTTATTTTCCATTATAATACGGTCTTTGACTTTAAGTGGAATATTATTTTTCTCTTCTTTAGTTACTAAACACATTGAAATATGATTAATTATTTTGACTTCCTGTTTAAAATTTAATTTCAAAACTCACTATAAAGAATTTACCGTGTAACCACTGCGTCGAAAAACATGGTAATTAATTTTTGCACAATCATTATATTCACAAGAAAATTAAAATCTGGTAATTTCACAGATGTGATTGTTTGTTGCTTTTAACAAAAAAGGTAGGCAATTTTAGTTTTTGAAGCTGCGCAGAAATCAGCACCGCAACTCCGCATTGTCAAAACTCTGCTACCTGTTACCTCTCAGGCATCTACAATAGAAAAAATCTGGCTCTACACGACCATCGGCACGGTATCCGACAGTGGACGCAACACCAAAGCTCTGTGAGTTAAACTGTTTGTAGGCAAATCTACACTGATAAATCTATATTTCAGCGTTCAAATCCTCTCTTTTTTGAGACGTTTCCCCCCGAAGCGTTCAATGAGGATAACTCGTTGGCATTTGCTCGAGGGGTTTACATATAATTCAACATGACATATTAAATTGAGAGCTGTCAAATTTATATATATGCAGCACGCAAAGCCATAAATATATATATATTAATACTATAAAACTTTTCAAAATTTTTTTAACACACATTTTTAAATTTGAAAACTGAAAATTAACAAAAAGAAAAAGAAGATATAAAAACGATTAACTCATTTGCTACCATCTCTCGAGACAACAAGACACATAATTCGAAACAGCGACAGTGTTTATAAATTAAGTATTAAGCATAATAACAATTGCTATAATAGGTGAGTACTTCTTGAAACATCTTTGAACATATACTTTAATACTTCGTTAGTTATTCTATGATCAAATTGATTGAGATGAACTTTTTTAAAAATAGCTTATCTGTGCTTCAGTTAATTACCAAGGAACATCTCTCAACTGAGAAAGATTTTTTAAAGTTAAGACGAGCTCAACTAAGTTATATCATCGGTGTTCATTCTATAAACCGAAGCTTAACGCCGTGGAAAAGATTTGTTGGGCATAATTCACCTTTCTAAAACTATATTGTCTCGCAAAATCTTATTATCCACTAAACTTTTTTGCTTCTCACTGTCGATCTGTATTAGTTCTTCTGTGAAAGAGTGGTACAGTCGGAATTTGATAAACTATCAACTTTATCTTCAACCCAAGATGCTAATATCTAAATTATATTAATAAGATTCATCTGACATCTCTAAAATGGCTGTTCACATGTTTTTTTGTTTATTCTAAGGCTATCAACATATATATAGAATTAGGTTTTACTTATATGTAACTCGCCTCAGTCAATAAACAATTAAATTCAATACATTGGAAAGCTCTGGAATTAATTGTCTTTTAGTTTATTGTTTTGCTTAACTATATTCAATTTTATATTACAGTGCATATACCTTTCGAGTCTCACCCCTCTAATATTCGCGACATTATTTATTTGTAAACCAATGCACACTACGTTAACACGTTTATCACAGAATAATAAAGTGCAACATTTCGATCACGAACTTATAAACGCGTCCGTAATTAAACACAATAAAAAAGATACTTGAAAATTTTGCCTATAGAGCTATTGCGCATTCTGATTTATTGTTTGAGGAAACTGAATAATAATTAATAAAACAAGTTCAAGCTAAATAACTGTCATAATTCCCTTGCCACTTTATTTACTACGCAAGGCATATTAAACAGAAATCTGCAAAAGAGCATATTAGGTATAAATTATTTGATCTCATTTTTATATTTTGTTATATAAATTCCCTATTATAAGAAAGTAATATTAAAGTATTGAAATATCTTATCTCTTTACTACAGTTTTTATAAAATAAATATATATAAAGACTTTTTAGACATTTGGTGAGCTTGTGGGAGGGAGTTTTAATGAAAAAACATTTACAATATATATTGTTATAAAACTATCAATAAGAAAAAAAGTATAAAGATTAAAATGATTCAGATGTAACAGAAGCGAGAGGGCATTTCTACCATAAGGGTTTGGCAAGCACCGAAAATTTTTTTCTCACCACAAACGCAATCGCACCGGAGTTGAGACACACCTTGCGCACCGCGATACTTAAAAACTGGCAGGTAACCAAAGCAAAAATGGCCAACATCTCGAAGAGCTAGCGCTTGCTTATTACACGAGCTCAATTATTTTTAGTTAAATTGTATGAGGGCGAACAGCCACTTGATGATTTAAATTTTATAGGCTAAGCAAAACCCTTGGGAGTACCACTCGAATTCCCTAGGTATGTGAAAACACTAACTTGTTTATAGATCGGTTATAACTTAATAAGGTATTTGCATGAGGCCAAAGCGAGCAAAAAAACGCATTTTAATTAAAAAATATATACTTGCGACAGTTCGTAGGAAACGTCGCAAAAAAATATAACATCTGAAATAATTTCAAGTATTATCAAAGAAGGTTAATCTTTGTTTGAATATTTTTTCCCGTCGTATTTCTTGTTCATAAGTCGGTTTAGCTCGTTTATCAAATGAGCTTTTACAGTCTATGAGTTGCGAGGAGCTTGACTTCTCAATTTTTTTATTCTCTTTATTATTTTATACATCGTTATTCTTAAGGGGAATTTAAAGAATTCAGATAAACGAATGAAGTTGTACTGTAAGTAAATATATATATTCACCAATCATATATACCCCTATATATTGTTCAATATCTATATTAGTAACTAATTTAATTGTTTCTTAAATAACTAAGATTTTATATATATAGATATAGCCCTATAGAGAGCCCACATTGATATTTGAGTATCCATGAAAAGTACCCCATGTGTGATCCATTTATAAATATATATTGATATATATTATGTCCGCAATTGGATTGCTCTACCTCATACACAATGATATGAGGTTTAAATAAACTACAGGAAAACAATATATTAAGTTACGAGAGAAAAATTATTATTATTTTTATTGTCCTTAGAGGATATGTGTAAATTTATTTGAGAGTAAATTATAATTAGTTTGCGAAATAAAAATGAAAATTTAGTATATAAAAATAATAAAAAAAAAATACATAAAAAAAAGAATTAAAAATGGACTGATAAAAGTAGACACATTAAATATAACATACATTATATTAATGAAATTAGTATTTACTGTCTCTATGTACTAGATGTCACCGTCATTCTTTTGTTCCACTTCTATTATTAGATATTTAAAAAATAATATAAAATCCTGGCTACTCCCATGTATAGAAGGATAACATTAAATATATACATAAATGACCCTATAAAAATCTATGAGAACTGAACTTCAAAATATATATAATAGATATATATAATATATTTTTATATCTAAATATTATTAAGATAAATAAAATATATATATTAATATAATATAAAATATAAAATATAAAATAGATAATATAATATATCAAATAAAAAATAAAAAATATTAAATCTTTTCACAGAAATTTTTTATCGCACTTAGTGATTTTTAAAAAACAACATTTTTAATGACAATATTGAATAAATTTCTATAAGTAAAGTATTTGGCACATTCCATAACAAATCAAATAAAATAATAATATGTTTATTAATTATCTCTGTCATTTCATTTACCAAAGACTTATTATTTATTATATAGTTATATATATTAGTCACTATACTTTTATCAATTTTAATTATGTTCAAAATACGTGACAAAAATCGTACAAATTCTTCGTCCTTAAAAATTCTTGTAGTAAACCATTTTCACCTAGACTTTTATTTAAATATATCGAAATCACCATTCAATTTCAATAATGAATTTCATGCTATATGGAACTGGGTCGATATAAAACGATTATTCTTTTCTTGGATTAGAAGAGTAAATTATTTCAAGTTATAAATTGCATAATTATTTTTGGTTCATAATAATAAATAGTAATGTTAATAATAATTAATTATTCCAATAATAAATATATAATTAAATATTCATATTATCATTATAAATTTTTCTATATAATAATAATTAATAGGATTAGATATGCGAAGGTGTGTAAATTAGAGTACTTTGCGTTGAAAGTAAACGTGATCTCGGAGATGAGGTTATGGTTAGCGTGTAGCTTGTTGAGGACTCCTCTCTCTTTTGACGATCTGTCAGCGGTTATCGTCTATTGGTGAGGCTCGAGCCTGAGCAAAACTTAAGATGATCGAGTTCGCTATAATATTATTTAGGATTATTATGTTGGATGAAACCTAAGGGATAACGGAATAGATTCGCGCTAGTGTCAGAGAAGTTGTAGAGTTTAATGCGAGGAAGGTATGGCTGGTGCCAATATATATTCGATTTGTGGATGTAAAGAGACTAGTCTTGAATCGCTAGCTTTAGTGTCTTATTTGCGGTCATTGTTGTTACCCTGTGAGTGTTAATGTATTAGTAGTGAGACTATTCTAGGAGAGAGTAAGACGAGGTATCAATCTAGAAGTTCTCAATGTGTTTCCAGCTCCCATGCGCAACCGCAACCTCTCTAGGACCCGTGTTAGCGTGTGAAAAGAAATTGATAAAATGAGGAATGGAGGTATTAAGAGGAGAGTTGTTTTGTGAAAAAAAAATTGTGTTGTACGAATATCGAGGGATTAAATGAATAAATGAAATACGTGTATATGGATTTGGTCATTGTAGAATGGCAATGGAAATGATAAATTCTGGAGGTTTAGTGCCGGATAGTTTTATTAAGTGCTTGCTGTATGTGCTTGAGAAATTTAGCCGGCTGGAGACCGAAGGTAAAAAGTGGATATTGATACTCCTATTGATCGCATATAAGAGGATTATGCTCGAGGAAGAGATTTGTGAGATTTGCGGAGAGGCGTGAAGAAAGTGCATAATAAGGAGTGGAGAATGAGGGCCCAGGGCCTTGGGATAGAGGGTTATAGGTTGTATAATCCCATACCTGGGACTAAGGGCTCTAAACCCCACGATTGACGAGTGCCATAGTGATAAGGGTCTCCGTCGCAGTGTCTCCACTTGAAGTATCATAGGTGGATATTTTGTACTGACTGCAACGGCTCATTCTACTAACTTTTGTATTTGGTACTATAGTTACTGTACCTAACCCACTAGTCTATTGGGTGAAAGTTAAGTGGGTGTAGAATAATAATATTAAATAAATAATATAAATAATAATAATATAATAATAATAATAATATAAATTAAAATTAATAATAATAATAATATAATAAATAATAATATAATATAAATAATTAATAAATAATTCTATTACTTTCCGGAACTTCTATGCCAACCATGAATCTTGTTCTAAAACGTGTACCATTGTTTCTGACATCTACTTTTCTAAAGGTTTCATCCTTAATTCCATTCTCGTCTCTTATAATTAATCCATAATAATTAATTCAAAAATTTAATCATTGTTTAAAAAATCTCAATGCACAAACCTTGCCTGTATTTGATAAAAAAAATTTTTATATATATATATATATATATATAATAATATATATTATAACTAATTCTTATTATTATGAATTATACGTGATAGGTCCCTTAATATTATTCTTAATGATGGAAGTGTATAAAATATAATATAGCCCATACAGAAATGTAGGCCCATATAGTCTAAATCTGAATTCATGTTTTCTTTTAAATATTTTATTTTTTAGATTTATTTTGTTGGTCTCATTGAGTTTTACATTTGGTGAGCTCATGATATAGTACAAATTGAATTGGTTGGTTTTCCGTATTATGACACCTAAATGAAAAATTGTAAAATGTGTACAATGCCCCAAGAACGCAAGACCAAGTGGAAACCCACATTACAGCCATATCCTTTAAAAACCATAAACTATTCTCCTCTACAAACAAATACTCTTGAGAACAAAGGCCCCAAAAACCCGCAACTCCGAAACTCAAATACCAATAAGAAGCATGCACATCATACAGACAATATCTCAACAGAATTGTACACACAAAACTCCATTTGGTACCATCCACCAAACCGACCTAAACCTCGACACCTATCCCATTCATCACAGTGTGAATACCCGAGAAATATTCATTTTCCAAAGACTTCAATATTCTGACTCAGACTCATCTTTGAATCAATACATTGTCTTACAACAAATCACAACACCAACGGACAACATTAATTTCATCTTGCAAATAAGAAACTGAACATATTAAGACTCAACTATTGCACAGACGTTCGACCAAATACAATACGAGAGACAAGACATTCCTACCTCACCAAGAGCCAAACAAAGATGTCATTCGTCCGACTCAAATCCTACTCGCCTTTTACATCTTAAAACGAAATATACTGGGCGACTAGATCCTAAATAAAATACTTCAATTTCGAATCACCAAACGATTAGTAAAAACAATCAAAGTGTCATAAGTAAATTCGGATAATCACTACAAAATAGATGAGCATCAGCGTACACCCGAGCTCATATACAAATATCCATAACACGAGTGATAAAATACAAAAATAAGTCTACCACTGTGTAGGAAAGACACATCCCTGAACGTTTTATTAAGCAGCGAGCATTTCTTTACGCGAAAAGCTGCGAGAAGCGCGACGTGCCTAACTACTTTACATGCCAAACAAATTTGCTCCTTCTTACATAAGCCACGAGATCCGTACTAGCGAGAGCTACTAAATACTTTGCGCCCTTCTTATGTCTCGCTCCGTTGATTGTTTTACATACAGAATGCTGTGTGCTGTATCATGAGTGCATGTGTTGCGCATCGCGTCCACCAAAGAGCAGAACGCACTCATAGTCAGAGCAAATCCACCGACACTAACAGAAGAAATTGACTTAAAGGGACGCAGGGACCACCAACATTTTAAACACCCAGCCACACCGAAAGAGTAAGCACCAGAATTCTAGAGCCCCACGCCCTTACCAAGAACCATGACAATCATCGCCCTTGTGCTCAAATTAAGATCGCGTCGCCACACCATAACTTTTACAATATTAAAAACACAGATTCAACCTTAAACCAAACTCCACCACAAATATCTGTCAAAGACTGTAATCCAGGTCGCGAGCAGGACGACATCTCACTTTTTTGCTCTCCTGGTCTATCTTAACTCTCAACTCAGAGGCAATCTGAAGCATTTCGCAGTCCCTGGTGACTACATAAGAGCGGAGCCCGGTTGATCAGGCATTCGATGCTCGGCTAGTTATGAACAGTGGCGTTATGGACTTCCGCCCCTTGATGTTCCGTGTGGATCAAGTGTCCGCGAGAAACTGTAGAATGAAAGCGCTTATAATAAGTATATATAATATTATATACTTATACTACACGTAGCGTCGCTCATATAGCTAATTAACTATATATTACTACTAACTATACTTTACAGACCTATACATATACGGTCGCTTACCGATATACTGCTATATATAATACTCACTACATATACCATTATTATATATATAATTATAAATATATATATATACTATACACCGCTCAGACATATTCGTATAATTCTACAATACTAATTATAACTTATACCCGCCTATACAGTATAGGTATTTATATTACATACCCTGTCAATCATGTACTGCGCGTACACCTCAACTACTACTATTATAAGTAGCCGCATACCTGCTAGTATACAAGAGAGTACCGCAAATACTGCACTCAATCTCGGGTACGCTGATTCTGTCATACTTATAGTATCATATATATATAATATATATAGATGATATAATAGAAGTGAGTATAGTAAGATATAGATACTTTGCACTATACGCTTTTAATGTGGTATGTACGTGCATCTATATTATATATACTATAGTAGTAATATATATTGTGTATAGTTAGTATGTAGTATATAATATATTATAATATATATATATATATCACTCACTTAACCAATACCAATCATCAAAATCTGCAAACCATTCATATACCCAAAGGACACAGAAAATCATGCAATCCAAAACTCAACCCCAACATCAGCCAACTCATTAAACAAAGAAACTCCTCCGAAAACTCAATCCATATACCCCTCACATTTCTAACCAAATACCAAACCTAAACACCCAAATCTCTGACTCTGCTGAATAAGACCTGTAATCCTAAGTGCTGACTATCTCAAGTGAAGTCTTTGCTGTGGGAGATAGCCTGTGTACACAGACGAGAAAGACACAGTACTCGACGCAAAGACAACAAGAACTGGCAAGTATCATCAAAAAATGTTAACAATGTTGCGACAGAAACAACCCCCCCACCCAGTCCCAAGACTGATCCCCCATGCTCTTACCCAATAACTCCCTACCGTTACGACACCAAAACAGAGCATCAGACCGAGTCAGCATCAGACTTTGAGCCAATTAGTGCTGACTGATCAGCCTGTATACCCGCTAAACCAACACACCCCGATAATAGGAAAACCAAAAAAAAACAACTCAGAAACTCAATTAGGACCAAACCCTAACCTCATATTTCAGAGACAATCCATGATAGTACCAGAAACGCATTAAAAACCTCAAAATCCAAACACGTCATGCATGGGCCCCAGACTCCTATCCAAACCTGTGTGTGGTGTTGTGTGAGCGAGACTCACATGAAAAGAACACCGTTGAGAAAACACGCGAATCCTATATACGAAATCACAGACATCTTCAATAGAAATGTTGAGCAACTGAACTACATTCTCCATATCGTAGTAGAACAAGCATACATATCCCGCTAAAGTCGAGACGAAAAAAAACAGAGCGCTTAATGTCTCCCCTCTCCTCCTATGCGCCCAATTTCTCTGCGCCTTTTGATGTTCCGCATACTATTGAGATTGGTTGAGTAGAACGTATTAAGTGATAGTTTTAGATATTGTGAAATTTCTCTGATTCGTATTGTCGAGCGTATTCCCAAGAGACTTCCAAAAGCAACGAGAAGATTTAAAAGAGGACGATTCTGCAAAGCGACACTCTCTCGTGCAAAAACCTGCCTTAAGTTGGTCAATCATAGTGTACACTGCTCCCTAGTGGATTCTAACTTCAGCTCTGGCAATATCAGTTAAGTACTCGAAATGAGATAGTTTACACGTCCCCACACACATCGCTTATTTCAACAAAATCTCCATTCCCCTCGATAATAAATAAATTGACAAAAAGACTTTCCAATTTCATCAACAACCGTTTTGCAAAAGTCTTAATATAGAAGGGAACTCGAAATTGACTGATAAAATTACAAAACAGCCGTCCCACAGAGGAAGGCCATTCTCTCTCTTTTTATCTTTAAAGCCTTTTCACTGCAGATCTGGCCCACCCAAACACCAACTCACCAAAAACTTATCACTATGCAGACGATCATCGCCTTATTTCCCATCTGACCTAGATCGGTTGTAAACACAGCACACAACATACCAAAGAATATCTACATTTATTAGAAAAATTGGTATAATCCCAACAGATTGACAGCATCCCCCCTTAAGTCCTCTATTACCCTTTTAACCAGTGACCGTCATCAATCCTCCCTCCCATATGCCATAATTACACTGAATCGATGCTGAACCCCTTCCTGTAACACAAAGCCCCCAAAAAATGAGATAGGAGCGTGAAGCGCCTACGACACACACATATGACGTTTTTTCCCCAACAGCTCGTGACCTAGTCCCGTTGTGTCGCACAGGCTCAACGTAGAATCTGATTACTACCTCTTCAGAACCTTTCCCAACACAACTTCAGCGACAGGAAACACACACTCACTACTATTCTATAAACAACTTCTGTAGAACAAACTACTACACTTTCCAGCATATGTTCCTCGTAGCTCACTCTCTCGTAAAATCAAAACAAATCAATCAAATCAAATTCAAATTACAAATCTCTCAAATACAGCTCCGTGTCTCAGATTATCCACAGGTTGACTAAAACCTACGCACGCGCAATCCAACATCTTAAACGAGAATGAAACCTGGCGCATCGACTCCACCTATTTCCACACATCTGGGAGAGGAATCGTAGGGGAACGTACAATTCTATCAGAGACCCCATAGACCCAACCACCATTGTACCAATTCTCTCAATCCCCCTCGACAAGACTATAGGAGAATCGCACTCCAGACTTCTGTTTAACAGCTCGAATTTGACTGAGTTACAACAACTCTTATGCCTAAATTCATTTCCCCCGTCATGCTCGTTACGCTGTGTGCTCCCAATGTGCAGGTCAAGGATAGTGAGATGTGTGATAGTCGCAGACGCGCTCAGACCGACAAAAACTTTACGCTTCATGAACATTTAATAAAACCCCCTCCCCAAAGCTTTCCCGCTAGAGAAGAAAGCGAGCTGTCCAGAAGAGGTCCAATTGGACTCGCCACGGGAACAGCACAGGTCACACCCAAGAAACCGATGCAGATAGATAAATTAAGATTTAAATTACCAATGTCACCTCCCCCACGTGCACGCAACAGATGTCACAATTCTCAAGATTCAATAGAGCACCTCCTTCTGAGGTGCCCAGCTGTTCCGACGCCCCCCGCGACGACTTCTCTAATATCCTCTCTCCTCGACTTGTGGGAACGCAGCCCGCAGACTTTGCAGGTGGCACCATGGCCGAACTTCCATGGAAGCTCATGTGTGTACGTGGGATGTGTTGCGTGTGTTGCCTCCAATTTTAAAATGGCCAGGGCAGAGTATATATATATATATATATATATTATATAATTATATATATATTATAAATTTATATATATATATATTATATGGATATATATATAATATAATATATGTGTATATTATATATTACTAATTAATATTATCATATATATAGTATATATAATATATACTCTTTTTTGGAAATGGGCCTAAATTTTTTTCGATTTTTTGTTTTTTTGTCGAAGTCGATGAAAATCAAATTTCAAGTTACATCCATATGTAAATGTTTTATCTCAAATATTAATCTTCCTTAATGTTATACCATAACGAAAATATTAAAAATTTTAACTTAAAATTGTAGGTAAATTTTTGAAAAATGCAAGTGGCCAAAAATTGAAATGGGGAAAATGCAGTCACTGGGCTTGCGGGTGGGATATAGTAGTGTTAATTGAATATTATGTTCGTTCTAGACTGAGTGGACTATGTACAGAGAGGACGGTACTTATGAACTCATAAGAGTATTAAAACAAGATGAATTATCGTCGTTGCTAAAATCTAATTTTTGAGTGCCTAAGATCCTTGTCTTAACTCCACTAAATACATTTATCATATCTTACTGACCGTGACGCGATATTAGTAGCGTGCTCTGTATATACTACGTCTCACATGTTATGTGTAAAACTGTTCTGCTACGATACAAATGAATACCCTCCTTGCGACAAGATGACACAAGGCAATTTGTAATCTCGTGATGCAAGAAGTGTGACGGTTGATATTTAGTTGTCCTCGTGATTATGCGTATATCTCCCTTGCAACCTGCTACCGCGAGACCACCTCTTGCTCGCCTCCTCGAGAAGAGAGACTGTACCATTACCCTTGCTTGAGCCAGAGAGTATTTGAAGACACGCGTGCATAAGTGACCTTCTTTGAAGGGTAGAGATTCAGAGGATGGCAGATGTATCTTCTGGGCCGAGACATCACGTGATACCATGCACCCTCCTCTATACAATCGAATCAATGCCTGTTAATGATGTCTTCTTGGGTGTACATAAGTCGCCTGACACCTACCTTCTTTTGGTACTGGTACTTTTTCTGGGCATCTGCAATCTGCAGAGAGGAAAAATGCTATGTTGTCAATTGATTATCAAATTGTATCAAAGACAATATAGGTAATAGACAAACAGTAAAGGGAAGATATTATTAAAAACTATAAAATAAATAGGTTAGTTAATAGTTAAAGATATTATGACCCATTTTACCCAAAGTGAAAACCCTTTAAATATTTTTACAAAACTAACATAAAAAATGTACAATTATTTAGATGAAACTCTTACCTTGCGGTTGCTTGTGATGGTGGATTGAATTGGAGAATTTATCGAAAAGATTCGACTCTTCCAGCAAGTGAGAGTCATTACGATTGATTTTATGATAAAAAGTATTTGGAACCAAAACATTCAATGAGAGAGAAGATGGAGGAGAGAGAGCATTACTTTTTAAGTTGCTATCACTTTGCGTGTAGTTTAATAAATATACTACAAATAATTAATATAATATTAAAACTAAACTAAACCCTTAGATTGTGGGTAACGTCGTCACTTAAGTTGAGTGGTGTGCGGTCTCATTATTAAAATAATAAATATTACAAATTGGCTCATTTTACCCCATGAGGCCCATTTTCCCCCAGTTTTGAGCTCCGGTGTGTGTATATATAGTATATATATATATATATATAATATATATATATTATATATAAAAAGGTATTTAATCAATATATTTTTTTCTATCGAATGAGTGTGTGTAGTGTATGTGTGTGAGAGAGATAAGAGAGTGAAGAGCAGGATGCAGATCGTTACAACGCTATAATGTGTGCCGTACGTGTGTCGTGTTAGTGTGTTAGTGGCTGATTGATTGTGTGTGTGTGAGAGAAGAGAGTAACTGAGATAGTAATGAAGAGAATAATTAGATATTGAAAAGAATGATATGATATATATATAGTAAATATTATACGCTGCGAGATATATGATATATATATATAATATATAGTAAGAATAGTATATAGAACCTTGAAAAACATTATGCTATAATAGCAATATTATTATCGATAAAAAGAGAGAGTATAATATACTTTTTGAAAATATGTCAACTAACCTCTAATCCTCTATTTTACATCTTAAACATGAAATAAAACCATTGGAGATTAACATATCTTACATTAATACTATATAAAACTATATTAACGAATACTACGAAATATACTTTCCGCAGCTATAAGTTATCTCATTCCCTATATACAAAGTATAGATTCTCTTCGATTTCATACTCAATTGCTCTTAGGTTTCTAGTCTATTTAAATTGGTTGAAATACTATAAATAAAAAAATAGTTTACAAATATAAATCAATCTACATAATGTAAAATTTGTAAATATAAAATGTCATTAAATACATTAAATATCATAAATATATAAATTAGTTATAAATATATACAATATATGAAATATATATATATAAATATATACAATATCAATATATAAATATATAAACTATTATTTCATACGATAAATAATAAAATCATCAAATATAAATATAACATATTAACAGTTTAAATATAAACATTATACATATATTATAGATATATATCTACTATTTATAGCTATATATATAATATAATATATATATGCATATATAATAATACTATATATATAAATACTATATAATAAATAATATATATATCATATATTATACATATATTATATAAAATTATATATAATACATACTATATATTATATATATACTTATATATATATATATATAATATATAACTAAATATTATATATATATTATATATATTATATTATATATACTTATATATATTATATACGTAAATCTGTGTCTAACTAACAAAACTTATATCAACCGCTAAGAGGTCAAATCGAAATAGCGGTTTAAATTATGAACAAAACGTGGAGAACTTGACAAGTAAAGTAGTCGAAAGCCCCCAACCGTACTGGCCTTTAACTTAATGTAATTGAAAAACCCCCAACTTAGGCCTAACCTAAAGGATTAGCCACGGTCCAATATATAATTATACTATAGTATACTCATTAATATATATATATAAATATATATATATATACATATAGTACTATATATATAATCTACCTATATATTAGCTATATATATATAATATACTATATATATATCAGAGTAAGTAATTATCTATCTATTAAATAATAATATTATAATATATATATATATATATACTAGTATTATGGCTTACATTGAACTGTTTCGCTGAGCGGAAACAAAGTGTAGCCTCAAAATCGATTAATTCGAGTAAATCGGACAAAACCCATGAGCAGCAAAACTAATTTAGGCATTTAAGACTCAGACACCGCGGACATGTTGAAAACTGAAAAACAGGTTTCATAATTAAGAAGGCGCTTCTAGTCGTGGCGTAGTAATTTGTGAACAATTTTAAAGCTGCAATTTGTGTATTATTATATTCACTATATTTACTTCCAACTTTTTTTTTAATTTTTTCATTTACTTACGAGTATTTTAAATTCGATTTTAGATGGTCAATTATTTTGCCATAGGTGCTAATCTATCCTTAACTTCGATTGATAAAAGAAACGAGTGCTCATGACTTTACGACGATTGAAAGCAAGAACTGTGTCAGCATTAAATAATATTATCAAACAATTTGCAGTTTTGAAAGAGTCCAGACTGTGCTCAAATCATTTTGACAAAATTATAAAATTTTTAGGATATAAATTAGTATATTACTACTTAGATATAATAATATAAATATATAATACTATAATACTACTATATATACCTACTATATATATCAATACTATATATATATATATATTATTATCCATAATTCCATTAGGTTAGGACGTACTTGGGGTTAGCTTTAAGAAATCTCATTAGAGACCAGGACTAGGACAACTTGAGTGACGAAATTCATTCGAAATCACCATTTGTTAATTTTACTATATACTAATATATATTAATATATTATTATCATAAATATATAATATATATCAATTATACATTATATACCCTACATAATTTTGAATTACCATATATAATAATTATAATATATACTTATATACTACTATCAACCGTGCAACCATGATGCTTTAATTGTATTTATGAACACCTGTAACCTCGTCTTTAAAAGGTGATTAAATGGTTCACTTTGAGATGGTGAAATTCTCGACTTAAGGGAAAAACTTTGAAGCCACAGACATAATAAGCAAGCATCAGCGGTAACTTTAAGCGTAATCTATTCAAATTAAACAAATAATTTGCTATGTGAAAGACGGCCCGCATATTTAAACCACCTGCATGCATAGAGATACATCTTGAACAAATTTATTATTCCAAATTAAAACGATCCACACGTTGCAATTGGCACTGCGTGGCAGGCATAGTATTAAATATCATAGTATTAAATGTTGTAGTAGTAGTAATAGCAAGATGAAGTAATCTTCACAATAAAATTTCACACAAATCGCTTAAAGATTCATATTGTGCACTCAACTCACCAAAACAAAAACCTGCTTTCAACAAGTCATTAAAACTATGATACCTTTAATATATAATAACACATAACAGTAATCCTGATTTTATACTAATCCATATTGAGTTTCGAAAAAATTTGGAGACTCGGATTAAAAAAAGTCGCAGCTGAATCTACATCCTATCCTCGCTCAATATTTACTATCACATATATATACTTATCACTCTGCCATTGGCTCTTAATCACAAATAAAAAAAATAGCACCACGCCATGGCACCAAGAAGACACTTTCAATTACTTTATAAAAAAAACTATTGCACCTTGTTTACACCTAAATTCCTCCAAATATCTGCAAAATTACAAATGCGTTAAAAACGCAAGCCAACTTGAGATAATGATCTCAAATAAAAATTATCACAGCAAATCGTTTAAATTCATTGTGGACTCATCACCACACCAAAGACCTGCTTCTAACCGAGTCCATAAAATTTCATGATTACTTTAATTATATTGAACTACAATGAGATCATAATTTACGTTACCTGATTTATTAAATCGATATTTCGAGTTCGGAAAAAATTTTGGGATCAGAAAAAAAGCGCAGCCTAGGAATCTACACCCTTATCCTTATTCTTCTATCTATATACGATTTACTTCACCCTTCGCATCTGTTTATCAAAAAAATAATAGCACACGCAGCAATAGGCCACCGAAGTAGAACTCTTCAACACTTTTTATAAAATAAAAATCTATGACTTACGCTTCACTGGACGGCAGAGTCGGACCGTAGCCAAAACCTATATGATAACCCTATACTATATAACTAATCCAGTCGAGATCAAGTAACTACCGTCACAACTATATCAAGTCACATTCATAGTGCATCTCGTACATTCAACGTCTAATATATATTATATATATATATAATAATATAGGTATATATATATATATCATATATAATACTATCAAATTATTACCCAGACGAAGATGTCTCACGAATCAAGTTCTCTGACTTAGCTTCTGATCTATCTTAAATTGTCATGGGCAAATGGCCTTCTTGCGAAAAAAACTGTAAACAAATCTCATGAGCAAGCTCTGATAGATTGTAGCTTCGCCTGCATCAATCACCATTACTTACATATCTTTACTGCGTGAGAACTTGATTTGGAATTTGCATGGCAAACTG
Source organism: Trachelipus rathkii (assembly GCA_015478945.1). NCBI lineage: Eukaryota > Metazoa > Arthropoda > Malacostraca > Isopoda > Trachelipodidae > Trachelipus > Trachelipus rathkii. Next base: position 15,546 of record JABUQX010071282.1, on the reverse strand, counting down.
CTAACAACGCATACTATTGTAAACAAACTTCAGCAAGACTGACACAATGCACTATACAAATACCTATACACACACCACAGATTTTAATACAAATGTATATATACTCAGCTCATACTCTCTACTACTCGACCATATACACGTATAATAAATATAACTATTATAATAGCATATCTACCTATATAATATACACCATATATATATACTGTACAAATCACCACTTTATATAATTATAATATATAATCATTTTTACTCATACTATACTCATATACTATACTTATCACGATCTACTCATAATTGATAATATCACCAATATCATTACGCATAATCAGCTATTATAATTTGTATGAACGATATTTCTATGTAATAATAAAAAATTCAATATTAAAAGATATATAATTATTATGCTAAATAAAAAACTATATTATCATATCCTAGTTTATTGTAATAATTACTGTTCACATCGGATTTATTATCTTTCTTAAACTATTATTATTATTTTTGTAAAGGTTACTCATATTATATTTTTAGACAACATTAGCAGTTTTGAATCCAATTATTAATTTTTCTAACACTAATTATTATTATTATTTTCAAAATATCTTATCTATCTTTTTAAATATTACTTATTTTTTAAACGCGCATAGTTATCTAATCATTATTACTTATCATTATAATAAATCAATTATCAATATCAATAATTTACTTAATATTAAATAATAAATAAATCATAATAATTAATGAATATGAATATAATAAACTAAATATTCATAATATCTAATTAATAATATTATTAATATTAAATAATATTATAATATTAATAATAGTTTAACGATAATAATATAATATAATATACATAATTAATATAATAATAATAATATTACTAATATTAATAATGATATTAAATAATATAATACTTAATAATAAATTTATGATAATAATCAATAATACTTATAATAATATAATAAATTATAAAAAAATAATAATACATATAATAATAATAATACTATAAATAATAGGTATAATAGATAATCATAATAATAATAATCTAATATAATAATTAAAACTATAATTAATAATAATCATCAAATATATAAATAATAAATAATATAATAATGAATAACAATATTATAATGAAAATAATATAATATTATAATTAATTAAAATAATAATAAAATACGAAATAATAAAATATCAATAATAATAGTTATAATATAATACATATATAATAATAATAGTATCAATAATAATAGGTTATAATTAATAAATATTAATCAATAAATAATATAAATAATAATACAAACTCATAATAATAATAAAATATATAATAATAATAATATAATAATAGATAAGTATAATAGATAATAGAGTATAATAATTCAGATAAATATAGATAATAAATAATCATAATAATAAAATAACATAACTAATATAATCAATCATTTGATAATAACGATATAATAAATAATCAAATAATAATAATAATAGTTATTACGTTAATAACTATTAAATCTAATAATAATACTTCAATACATAATCACATCACATTTAAATAACTTAATATAACTTAATAATGTTAAATTATACTGACGAATATATCGCTAATAATATTAATCAATTAATAATATAATATATTAATCTATTTTACTTTAATACTAGTAAATAAAATCTTTATATTTGAATTAATCATTGATTAGTTAAATCGCTCATTAAGATGGAACACTGTACTAATATTGACTAATTCAATAATTTAAAATAATCTGACTTAATGATTATAATTATCTCCAATATAATGTATCTAATATTATATTTACTCAATTTAATATAATAACTATATTTAATATTATTCGCTACTAATAATTACTTACTAAATTATACAAATTACATACTACTACTACTAATAATACTACTACTACTACAATCTAAGTCACTACTTACTCACTACTACTATACTACTAACTACTCACATACTATCTACTTACTACTAACTAACTACTACTACTTCACTACTACTACTAACTAACTACTCTACTACTCTACTACCACGACTTACTACTACTACTAATACTCAATTACTAATACTAATACTAATACTAACTAATACCTATATAACTAAATACTAATACCTAATACTTAACTGTTACTTATCAAAGATGTTTATAACGTCGTACTTTACCAAAACTAAACTAATACTAATACTAATACTAATACTAACTACTAATACTAATTACTAATAGTGAATTCTTTTAAATAATAATAAATAATCAATAACATGTCTAATAAACTACAACTAATCACAACTAACAGCTTCTAACTACATCAAGTAAAATGACATAACCTCCATCACAATTAACACTATCTAAACCAATAAACATTAAACATATACACACAGCATCGATAACGATTTGTAGCTGCAATAATTATAATAACGGATCACACCTAACTATATATAAATAAAGAATAATGCCATCGACAACAAACTATCATCATTAACTCGTAACGAATATAGTCATTAACTTATCAACTACTATTAATCAGAAATAGAATAGATTCGAGCGTCTAAGCAAGATAAAATATAGCTACCAAATACATTACACAGATAACACCGTAAATAGAAATGACTAAGATACACGAGTATATAATCATACATCACCCGCTCACCAATAATGACACACTACCAATACATGAAGATAATTGTAACTCACACATATACATAACGCTAATCAACTAACAACGTATAATACATCCAACATAGAGATGAAAGATTAACATTAATAATTAATAACTAGAAAAACTACCTTGTAACTACGACTACCATAATTACCATATAGTTACAATTAACATGCACGAAAAAGACTACTTAATTAATCAAAATAATAAAAACAAACAATATAAAAATACACATAATCATATATTGAAAAAATACAATAACATACTATAATAAAATCTAAAACAATATAATTATATAAAATAACTAAAATTAAAATCAGATACAATTAATAACTAAAAAATACATCTTGCTCTTTTCGCATATAACATAAGACAACTAATAATACAATACACATGAAAAAAGGACAAAGTATACATAAAAAATATACTAGTTGAAAATAAATTTGAACTCAAAATCATAACTGATAACATAAATAATAGATACAAAAATAATCATATATCAAAACTAAACATATATCCTAAAAACCCTAAATTAAATAAAATACAATACATAATACTAATAATAAATACAACATACTAATAAATAATAAATAAATAAAATATTGATCAATGATAAACTAATAATAAATAATAATTAAATAATAATTACATACATTAATTATTTATAAATAACAATCATATAAATAATACATACAATAATACATAAATATAAATAATAAATAAATCAACTAAATATATCTAATAAATAATAATTATAATAACAATAAATAATAAATAAATAGATCATATTAACGTGAATAAGTAAAGAAATAATTCTAATAATGATAATACTTAAGAAATTTAAAAATTCCTTTAAAAAAAAATATACATAAATAATGCTCAATATTTATTAAATAAATATACTAAATAATAATAAATAATAACTAAATGATCCATCGAATAAAAATAATAAATAAAAAATGTCGAATATTAGACTAAAACTAATGAAGAATAAAGATATAGCTAAAATTAAATCAATTTAATAAATAATAAGAATAATAAACACTAAATAAGGTAAAAACAATAGAACTAATCACTAATAATAATAATAGAATAAATAATAAATAAGTAATATAAATAATCACAATAATAATAAAATACATAATAAATAATAAAAATAATCAATAACATAAATAAATAAATTAATGAATACATAAATAATTCGCATGTAAATGATCAATACATAATAAATAATAATAAAAATAATAAATAAATAAATTAAATAATAATATAAATTAATAATATATAAGTAATATAATAAAATAAGACCTAAATTATAATAAATAATAATAAATAATCAATAAAAATAAACAATAAACTAACAAGATATATAATAAACTACAGAGGTGTGACTGGAATTGCGGAAGATGGCGATAACAAAATTGAGGAGGATCAAATAACAAAGAACCAAAATTATAAGTAATAAATTAAACAAATTAACAAATAACAAATTATTATCTAACAGTAAAAATATAGTTATGTACTAACTAATAAGTACTAACTGATCAGCTAAATAGTCTAAGTAACTAAATAATAAATAATAAAATAATAAATCAATAAATAAATAAAATAATAACAATTATATGAAAAAATAGCATAATAAATAGTCGAATATTAAATTAGTTCGTTGATAAATAATCCAATAACTAACTATAATGCAAAGTTGAAATAATAAGAATAATAATAGCTTAATGCAAATTGAAACTCGATAAAAAGAAAATACAGTCAACAAAAGAAAAAATTAAAATTATAATATATGATTTGCTATAGTTATCAATATTATATTAAGAAATAACCCCTTTCATACTTCAAAATATACAAGACATCATATAAGATAATAAAGTGATAGAAATGCTCTAAGTAGTTTGAAGATATGTAATTAATAACTAAATAATAAACTACACTAAATAATAATACACACAATATATAATAAAAATATAAAATAATAAATAAAAAAAAAAGATTCCACATAGTAAAATATTAAAATGTGAAAATATTCCACAACAGAAACAGTAATGACGGATACATTAAAATAGCTAAATAACTTAAAGCAAAAAAATAAATATAAATAAATAAATAATAATAATAAATTAATTAAATAATAACACTCATCACATTTATAAATAGTTATTAATAAATTATAAATGTAATAAATAAAAATCCTTAAATAATGATAAACAATAATAATAAACTATTAAAAGTAATAACACAATAAACAATTACAACAATAAAACAATAAACACATTAAACTAACTAACTACACATAAACAATAAACAATAAAGTAAGAAAGAATCTTACTGTACCAAAAACAGAAAAACCCAACAAGCACAAAAACAAAAAAAAACAAAAACAAACATACAACAAACAACCAAACACACAAAACAACAAACAAACAAACAATCCATCAAACAAAAAATAAACACAATAAAACAATAAATAAAAAATCAAACAATAAGCAATAAACAATAAACATAAACAATCAAACAATAACAATAAACAATAAGCAATAAAAAAAATAAACAATAACAATAAACAATAAGCAATAACAATAAAACAGCAATAATAAAAAATAAATAATAAATAATAAATATAAATAATGAGAAAGAAAATAATATTAAAATAAACTTACATAAAAAGAAAAAAGAATAAATCTATAAATAATTAAATAATACACTACTTAATAAATAATTAAATCATCATCATATAGATAAATAATAACATAATGATAATCATATAAATAATAAATAATAAATTAATAACCATAATAAAAATACATAATACATTTAATAAATAGTTAATAAATAAATTATTAAATATATAAAGGGAAATAATAAATTGAGGAATCGAAAATAAGGAAAGTAAGAACGAAAAAAATAAGAATATAAATTAGACCATAGACTTAAATACATACAATAATAAATTAATAAAAACTAATACAATAACATATTTAAAGTAAATCATATAAAAATAAATAAGATCAATAAGTAAATAATAAATAATAAATAAATAAATTAATAAATAATAAATAATAAATAATTAAATAATAATAAATAATAAATAACAAACTAACTAATTAGAAAAAAATTAAGAGATTAAAGTACATAAGTAATAATCAATAAAATTTATACTTAAACACAATTAGCATACTATCCTTACACTAATACTCAATAATAAAATAATTAACTGCGTAGCTATATAATCGAATTACATTCGCAATCCATTAACTATTCAATCATCACATAAAATATTTTATCGTATACATATACTTCACACACTGTCCTACATATAATAAACTAAATTAAACCATACATACATAATAATCAGCACAATAAGATACATAATAATGCACCATTCTACACGGTCAATAACACTACATTAGCTCACAATAATAATTTAATCTAAAATAATATTCAATCAATAATAATCAAATAATAATATACATAAATAATAATAAATAATAATAATAATAATATATATCATAATAATAATAATAATAAATACATAATAATACTTAATCAATAATAATAAAGTAATAATAATAATCAATAATAATAATAATTATAAATAATAATAATAATATAATGTAATAATAATAATAATAATAATAAAATACACTAATAATAATTAATTAATCCAATAATACATAAAATAATATATCAATAATAATAATAATAATAATAATAATAACAATAATTCAATAATATAATATATAATAATAAAATAATAACTAATAATAATAATAAAGGCATAACTAATATAATATAATAATAATAATAATAATAATAATAATAATAATAATTATAGGCCCTTTCATCAAGCCATCAAATTATGAATTCGAGTCAACAAATACAAGAAAATATTTATATTTAAAACGAATAATTTTATTTTGATTATATTTATATTATAATAAAATTTTTATTTATTAATTATTGAAATTGATCATATTAAAAATAAAATATTCAAGAATTCCACATTAACATTATTTTGATCCATCATGGTTATAAATAATAAAAAAAGTTATAATAATTAATTTAATTAATTTAAAACTCTATGGTAAAATTCATAATTTCATTGAATGATTTTTCGAAAGATATGTTTCTGAAATTATTTAAATTCTAAAATTAACTCCTAAAAGTTACTATTTGAGTTAATATAACTTTTAATGTTTTGGAGATGTACATTCACATCATGCCAACAAAGTATCTGTTTTTTATTTTTTTTATCCTAAATTGTAAATTAAAATTAATAATTTTTAATATGATAATATGACATTTAATAAATATAATAATAATGGTTAAATATATGTGTAATAATAACAATCATTTTATTTTTCCTCAAAATTGAAATTAAAAATTTAAAATGAATTATAAAAATATTTACAATTAAAACTTTTCTCACAAAAAAATTAGAATTAATTTATATATTAATGGATTTTTAAAATAATTGAAAGATAAAATGGTATTGAAGAAATACATTTAAATCGATTATTCTAATATAACTTAAACTATTCGATCTTAGCATAGTAGGCTATATTTTAATTGCATATGAAGTTAAAAAACAAAAATAAATTAATATTAAAATTAAAAGTTATTCTGAATTCAAAGGTAAAAAATAATTAAAAATAAAAATTCTTCGTTTTTCCTTTTGAAAAATTAGAAACAAAACCTTAAGCAGACGAAGATATATCTAAAACTTGTCAAAATTGATTAACTTTTATTATTAATTAACTAAGCAGGAATCTTTAATGACTAATTAAATAAATTCTGAATTTATCTATTTTTATTATTTAATATAAAATACATAAATTTTAATTAAAATTCCAATTTAATTTTCGTTTATTTTAATTAAAAGATTATATAACATATAAAAAAATAAATTAAAAAAAGTAAATACATGAAATATAAAAAATTATAACATAAAGAAGTAACTCTGACTGTTATTCTGGTTTTAAATTTAACATTGAATAAATTATGGGGATATACATTTAATTAACAGACTCAAAATGATTATATAATTAGCTGACACCCGTATGAGTATTTTGTGTTGATTTTACGAATACAATAGTTAATATCTGCATTTGTAAGCTTTTTAAATTACATAAGTATAAGATATGAGTTTTATATGTATAAAATGAGGCTAATATTATACATTGTATTCCATATCTTGTAATATTCAATACTTCAAGGGTTATTAAATATTATAAAAGTGTAAAGTTTTACCAATTTGATGTATGATTTTTTTTGGAGGATTCTAACCCATACTAACCTGCAATAATAATCCCACAATATAGAAATAATTTAATATAAATAAATTTATTTTATCTTTCAAGAAAGAAAACATTATTATTAGCTATTTACTAATCCCATACAACCTGCAATAATAATACCCACAATTAGTTAGTTAAAGCCCATAATCATTTTTCACACTATTACTAACACACAAGATGAATTGAGATTTTCTTTGTTAACTACACGATTGGTTAATAAATTCCTTTGTGAATTTCTTTCTCTTTCAAGCTAAAATCGTGATAATGTTGATTAATAATATCACATTTTTTCTCGTTTGGTGAAACTCTTGAAGTTACACGTCTTGAATGTGAATCTTCCTTCTTCGGTTCTTCACGTACTCTCTGAAGTAATTTAAACATTTACTATACGGAATAAAACAAATTACTATTGAGGTTCTTTCGAAGAATCTCTATTAACAAACTTTCACAAAGCTTTTTTAAATTATTTAATCCTGTGATGTTATTTATAATTATAGATATATTTTAATTTATTGTTATGTATGTATAATTAATTTCTTTTTCAAAATAGTGATTTTACAGATATGAAAGTGGCCAAATTCACAACTTATACCTTACTGATCTAGATAGATGATAGAGAGTTATAAAGTACTTAATATTTAAACTTTTATTCAATAATTTATATTATTATTTCTAGGGTATGTTCGTATAAAATGTTATTAAATTTAATTCATAGTGAAATTCTTGTCATTGAATGTAAGATGAATTTCTCTTTCTACATTTAATAATAAAATTATTAATTATACAATATAAATGGTTGGTAAAAAATAATAGGAATTATAATTAGGTAAGATTGGAAGAGAAATGTTTCTTTAGTTCTTAATTATACTTTACTTTATAAGTCCATTAAATTTCATTGGATGTTTATTAATATTAAATAGAGAAACTATTCAGTCTCAATATGGAAAACTGATTTTTCTATCTTAATATAGTATTCATCATATATAAATTTACCACTCCTTACATGTATTATCTCCTACTATCACATTGATATATAAACCATGTATTCTATCATAAATTAATTATTAAATTCAAAGAACTAATTTATCACAAGTTGTTAATCATCGTGACATACAGTTTAATTAAGACTAATGTTAGTTTTCTTATTTTCTGTTTATAAAACGTAGGCAACTTTTATTTTCAGAGTAGATTTTGGCTGGAAATTCATTGGAGAATTTTAAATAGAGAATTTCGATGTACCACAAGTTTTTCATTCTCATTACTCATTTCTATCATCATCATCATATTTTCATTATTTTTTACAAAATAAACTTTTCAGTTAATATATATATCTTAATTTATTAAATATACTAAATATTCTTCACTACCTATTCAAGTTTATAATCAAATACCTTCAATTTAACAATATATATATTACATAGTTTCTGAGGGTCGCTTTTATATAAACAAATATTTATGGGTCTAAAACGCAAAAATATTCAGATCTGTTTATCTAATTTTTACGGACTTCTCGTACTCGAAATCACAAGATTACATATAGGACTAAGGGTAACAGGAACTATAAAATTATACATCTAGCCAAGTATTGTGAATATTAATTTTATCCAAATTTACAATGATTAGTAATTCCGTGTAAGAATTACTTTTACATTATGTGTCCATATAGATAATCAGTATCCATTATATGAAATATTAATTATTTATACATTTATAATAATCTATTACCTGAATTTACTTATTTTCTGGTATATAGTAATTATATATAATTAATTATATATAAATTAATAATATATTATATTTATATATATATATTTAATATATTATTATATTTATTTATTTATTTATATTATATTTTTTTTTTTTGTGTTTTTTTTTTTTTTTATTTTTTTTTGTTTTTTTTTTTTTTTTTTTTTTTTTTTTTTTTTGTTGTTTTTTTTTTTTTTTTTTTTTTTTTTTGTTTGAATTTTTGTTTTGTTTTTGAAAAAATAAAAAATAAGATAAATAAAAAAGAAGATATAATAAAAGAAAAAGAGTAAATTGAGAACAAACATATCCATGCAAAAAATAAAATATAAATAAAAAAATAATAAAACAAAAGAATGAAGAAATAATATAAAAACTATGAAAAAAAAAAAGAGAAAAAAAAAAAAAATAAAGTTATTTTTAATATTTTGATTCGAATAAGGGTTTCCTCACGCCAAATTACAAACACCACAATCAAATTTCTCTTTTTGTCTTATTCCCTATCCTTATAACAATTCAAACTACTACACTTTTTAACAATAATCAACACACTACCTACCCTACTACATAACACTACTAATACATGGAAACACACCTAAATTGAATAGTAGTACATCAAGTGTTTATCAGTTGCTTGTTGTTTCTACTACCACTTTTACTGCTATTACTGCGACTAGACTGATTTATAACTTATACTTACCATACCATCTTATTGATCCTATATATCATACATCTCCCTACACTATCCACTACTATATTAATCTATTATTTATTAAGTGAGAGGTTATTTGAAGGTGTTCAAATAACTATGTACTAATACTACTTTGTCCGTTGGTTAATGTAATCATAGTGATGAATGAATAAATTCTATCTAATGTTTTAACTTCCCTTTGTTATCTAGGTTTTGTCAAATAAAATGGTATTGTTGATTATTTCTTACAATCAATTCATTATCATTTTACTTCTTATAAAGGAATGAGAAGGTAACAGCAAAGACTCTTTCCATAGGCCTTATATTATATGACTGTCTCTTAACATCCTTTAACATTTTTTAGACATTAAAAGGTAGTTTTTTTGTGTTTTGTTTCTGAGAGCAGATTAGTTGTTCTTTTTGTAGTGTCTTTTCTAAGTTTAATAATCTTGTTTGTATCTGTTTGACAGCAGATGTTAGTATCTGTTTGATGACATATGTTTGAAACATATGTTAGTATCTGTTTTTTCATGTTTTCTGCAAAAACCTGGTTTAAAAAGTCTTCAATCTTAATAATATAAATTTCTGTATACTTTCTGCTATTTTCCTCTATAATCATCATCATTATTCTTCCTCATACCTCCATAAAAACATTTTGTTCTACTTTAAACAACAATTTAAAAAAAAATTATTAAAAAAAAATTTTTTAAAAAAATGTGTTTTTCCTGAATAGATACTGGAGGTAATTTAATATGTTTTCTAAATAAATATAGTTTTTTCAATGTGTTCACTGTAATATTTTTTGTTCTATTTAATTTTTAATTTCCTTTCTGAAGTCTTGTTCTAACAGTTCTTTTGAGCCTCATCTCCATTAAACTTCTTCTTAATTTCCTAAACGTCAGTAAATGAATCTAGACTCAAAAACTTCTAAAACTTAAAAGTTATAATTTTATTTTTCTGTTTTCCAACTAAGTTATTAAAGGTTTGAAGGTTTCTTTTGTATTTTTGATTCGAATAAATATCTTTTTTTATTAAACAACATCATAATATATTCCTGCCCTACTTGACCTACCTAATAACTTATTTTTTCTTCTTCTTCAGTGTCTTTATCTTTTACCTTATTTTTTTCTCTTGAATTTATGAGTGAGAAGTTGATTGTGGAGAAGGAATATGCAGGTGGTTTCAAACACACCTTTCGACCATTATGGCATTAGAGTTGGGCTTAAAATCAGAGTTCCTAAATTTGCTGTTCAGTGAAATTATTTTCCAATGTTAATTTCATTAATTAAAATTTTCAACTTAACCCTAGATATGAAATTTTCTTTTCACTGAAAATATGACTTACTTAACTAAATGTTATAATTTTAATGAGCCTAAAGAGGCTTTTCTTAAACCTAAACGAAAGTTTTCATTACTTTCCTAATTTATTGTCGAATTTCTCAAAGGTAGTAACTAAACGGTGTATTCCTTGTTAAAATCTTTACTGTAGATTTTACAATTCCTGAGTAGTCTACTAGAATTCTTTGGTAAATAATCGGCTATCCTTTCAATCCTATTTGAAATTCCTGATTATTTCCGAATTCTGAAATGGTAAGGATTTTCTATCCTTTTTTCACAAATGAGACTCGAATGATTCTGTATGGTGTTCTTCTAACAGAATTATTAAAAGTTTCGTCTCCTTGCTGTCCAAATTATCACAACTTTTTCCCTCGACTTTAACTGAGCTTTTCTATGCTAGTATTATAACACAATCTCTTTTTTTTTCTTCTTCTAATGTTCCCTTGTTAAATCAGTAATTTCAAAGTGCCTCCCGGCCTACTTGGCCTTTCTTTACTTTTTCAATGGAGTGTCCAGATCCATTTAGAAGTAAATTCCTATTTCATATCTAGGGTCAAATGTTTAAATTTCATGCAACCTATATGTTGAATTAAATGTTCTTTCAAAAATATTAACAAGAATGAACAAGAATGGTAAATTAACTTAAAACCTTCTGAGAACGGTATCAATAAAGAGATTCATCTGAAAGGAGTCCAAGCTTTCTTGAATGTCGCTCCAAAATTTGAATGTCGCACCAAAATGTTCTTTTTAATCCATCTGTCAAATGTTGTTAATTGTTTTCTTTTTTTCTATCAAATTTTTCTAAAAGTATAATGTCTTGAATCCTAAAATTAAAGAAAAAAAACTATCTATCTTTTATTTGGAACCTTCTATTTTCAAAATGTTAACCTAGGTTTTCTTTTCGGTGAAACCCTAAAGGTTGAACTAAATAAATTTATTCCTCTTTCTTTTTACTTATCGTACTAAACTGTGGTTTTAAGAGGAATAAGAAAATTATGGCTCTTATTAACCGTTTTGATTAATCAATAAATAAACACTTTATTAATGTTACATGATTAAAGAGCCATTTTTCTATGTTCTTTTTCTAAAAATTAATGTAAAGTTTCCCTGTTCCAAAAAGATTAGTTTTCATTTTCTGACTTACTGTTCATGGAATATTTCAAGAGATATTTCCAGCTTTTTCCATAAATTGCCTTTTACTACAACATTTATTCCCTTAAACTTTCGATAAAAAACTTTTGTCACATGAGCTTTTTGAAATTTTATAATAATAAAATTATTAGTGATGTAAGCTTTGATAATCCTTGAATTTCTTCATGATTTGATAAATTGTAAGTTCTTGTAATTAACATATTATAACACACGGCTATCAAACCTTTCTTCTTTCAAAGTTTCGAGCCATGGAATAACAACTGGGAAAATTATGCTAAAGATTTTCTGAATTTCAATTTTACAATCTAAGCACTTCACATATTCTTCTTATAATATGGAAGTGGTTATAATCTTTTTTCTTTCATCACCTTTATTTTAATTTAATACTTAGTTGGATTATTTCAACCTCTTTGTTCTTAAGAGTTAATATTTATTTATTATTTTTTTATAAGATTTTTCCTAATTAATCTTATTTCTTTATAGAATATTAATTTTCTTCTTAATATTTATTCCTAGTTTGATAGTTCTTTTATTCTATTGAGGAAAGAACATCATTTTCTATTTGTCTATATGAGGTTCTTCTTTAGCATTACTATCCATTGTAAAATGAATTATTTTTCTATTAGTCCGATATTAATTGGATATTAATTAAAATTTTATTCCAATTAATTTTTAATTTGTTTATAATATTTTCTGTAGTTAAGGGCGGCCAAAGTATATATCTGGAGGAAGAACATCTTTCCTTCATAATTAGTTATGTGGAATATTTTATTAACCTTTCTTCATTTAGTTCAAGATAAAAAATTATTAAATTCTAATTTTTACAACTTTAAACTCTAAAAATCTTATGTTTTTATTTCTTCTTTTTTTTAATGATCGTGTCTTGATCAGAGAAGTTTAATTCCTTTTGTTTTGATGAAATTATTAAAATCAATATCTTTTTAAAAAATTTATTTAAATCGAAAGAAATTTATTAGAGGGATGGTTTAATGATCTGTACTAAATTAGTATTATTTTTCAATTTCAATAAACCTATTAATATTACGTTTTATTTAAAATTTGTTTTAAAATATTGTTATCTTCATTTTAAGAGAATGTTTAAGTTCATTTGTAAATGTAATTGTACTTTCTTTTTTTCTTTTTTTTAATTTTTGTACTAAAAAAGCCTGTGTTCATTTAACTTTACGTATTTAATTTATTTTGGCTAAAGAGAAGGTTCTGTCCTATCTTCTTTGCCTGAATATTTCTGTATTATTTAATTGTTGTTAGAGGAAGGTGTATTTACATCTTCTTCTTCTCCAGATATTTCTATAACTACAACAGCATCTTCTTGTACTTCTTCAGACACCTCTATAATTGGAGATAATATTGACGGGTAATATTCTAACACTTGAACCTCGGAGTCATCAAAACCATATGGGTATTCTTCTATGTCTGACCATCCATCAATTGATGAAATGGTCTAAAGGATTTCTTAGGAGTCCATTTTCACAGAGTCTCCTGATATGTGTTTATAATGCTGCTGTCGTTATCTGTCCCTCGGAAGAAATATCACTATCTGTATCTCCCGAATGATATAATTGGATACAATGATTAATTACATTATCAACTTCTAATGAGAATTATTCATTAGCGTACAGTAATTATGATCTTTACCATATCTTATCATTATCATTTGTTTAAAAGATTTCGGTTGAAGGTCATATCTTAGAATACTAGTATATAGTCTACAGTTTCCTGTTGTTCTAGCCATTCCATTAGAGATAGGGTGGATAGATAATCTTCTGTATCTTCCAAATCTTCTTCGTTAGCTAGATCAAAATTTTCTAATATACCTATATCAATAGGCCAACCAAAAGCACTGTAGTCTCTTGGTGTTAATTCTAAAGGTGGGCACTGAATGCGATATACACTAAAATCGTTTATTGGGGTATAGGGATTATTATAACATTCTGAAAAAATAAAACCCCTATTCTCATTTATGGGGACGGGTCTATCGATTGTCCATGGTTCAGTATGACTTCCGTAAGAATATTGTTCTTCTTGTCGGAGTCTTGGTTCATCTTGATTCCAGGTATAATAATCTATAGCTTCGTCAATATTGGTGTATAAAGAAGCAAGTCGTTGTAGAATTCTGTCTTCTTTTCCTCTATCTTCACTATCCTTCTTCATGATAGTGGAGTTTGTTAATTATAATCTATTAATTTATTTAGTTTAAAAGGAATAAATATTCCTATTTATTTTAAAATTATTTAAACTTTTTTCCAAAAGTAGTTCAAAGTTCATCTTCAATGTCTCTAAAGAATGAACCCTTTTCCTGAATTTATTTGAAGTTTATTTTTAATGTCTTCAAAGAATGAATTTTTCTAAAATTCTTTGAAGAATTTAATTCAAAAGAAGTTTCTAAAAATATAAAAAAAAATAATCAAAAAATATTTTTTCTATAGATAAAATATCCTTAATTAATTTATCACTATGGTTCAATTTAATTTTCTATGATTGTTCTTGTTCTCAAGGATTGCTCAATATTTGTAGCAATTAAATTTCTATGTTTTTTAATTATCAAATTTTCAAACAATCTTATTGTTGTATTAGATTGTTCAGACACTAAAATTTTCTGTAATATATCTTCTAAGGAAATATTTTGGA